>SKCR01039655.1:0-115471 GCA_019454045.1 Zanthoxylum bungeanum | reverse complement strand
CTTCTAAAAGATTAAAATGGGAAATAAGAAGAAAGACTCCAAGAAATAAACTGCAAGACCGCGTGTAGCGCATGATGTATGTCTATATTGCCAAACGTCTGGACACTTAAAGCTGAGGGAACGGCTCGATACTGGTGGTTTGAAAATCCTATTTCTGATATCTTTTAAAACCAAAGTAAATAAAATCTGAATCGTGTAACACAACGTGAATCATGTATAAACTATCATGGAATAAAACTGTTCGTACTAGAAGCTGTAATCTTAAAATCGTAAATCAAATCTTGTACTAAAAACATAAATCTGTGGCCGAAAAACATGAAATATAAATCTTGAGGCATTTAATTAAAGTTATCATAAATTTGACTAGTAATTAAACATTAATTATTCTGAAACATAAAAAGCAAAATAGCATTCACTCAAAGCGCTAGTTATGATTTCTAAAGTTTGAGCTGACATTTGGAGCTGGCTGAAGTCTCCTGCATATGATCTAAGGACATAGAAACAATTACTATTAGCGTGCTTGGATGCTTGGAATTCTAATTGCGTACATGAAGGATGCATGGATGCATGCTATCGAGAGGATTAGGCCCTTATGCTCATTCTTATCTAAAGCGAGTTCACACAACGACTAAACTTATCTTCAAATCCTAATGACGTGAAAATATTTAACCTTTTAGACATGAAAAGTCTAGTATATGTCATGAATGCCTAATTCCATATATGACCATACACACACACGCACAAATACTAACAACACAATACATGGTCATGATTCTAATCAAACCACTAAAATGCTTTTCTTACTACACTAGGCCATATATATCATAAATACTCCTCATCAATTATTCACCAACAACATTAATAACATCAATTCTAAACATTATCTATATTACCAATAATGTTATTCAAACTCAACATTACCAAGTAACTCAACACATACATTGCCCAACCATTTGCATTCTCAAGCAAACACTTCAACACCACAACTAAACCAACATATAAAATACAGATTTGCATGACTTAAGTCCTTTCCATCCTTCCAAAAATTCGACAATACCCATTCAAAACATAGCCTGCCGGATTCATTATCACCATAGTAATTTATCACCCAAAAATCCAGCCCTTTCTTCATCCATTAAGTTCGATCAAGTTACAAGAAACACCCTTTTTCAAATCTTTTAAATTTTTTAGCACCTAAAGCCTAATCCATGTCAAGAGAACCACCAAATACTAAAATAAGTGTTCTAACATACTTAATCATGTAAATTAAATCACAACCAAACTAGAACATCCAAATTCGAATTTTGGAGGATTGAAATGCATGCAAAAGATAGCAAGAAGTGAAAGAAATGGATGGATAACTTACTAAGAGCACATGGATTCCCTTTCCTTAATCGTGATTTTGAAAGCTAGAAAATGAAGGAGAAAATCTAGAGAAATCATGAGATTGACTGAGAAAGAAAATGAATAGGAGTTGTTTTTATATTAAGGGTCAGAGTTTTTACAATAAAATAATGATTTATTTTAAGCACATGCTAAAATGATGAGAGAAATTAGTAACTACACAGTACTTGTGAAACCAGACACATATTTTACTTACTTCTGTTCTGAATTTTGAAAATTATTCAACATGCATGTTTTGGATCGTTGTCTTAGCTTTTCGTCCATATAAAGATCACCGAAATCGAACATCGGTAGCTCAAGTTATGGCCAAAATACCAAAGGCTGACGGGTTACCGAAACTGCAAATGATTTGCCAGATGTCCAGAAAATAATTTCGTGAGTACCAACACTCTCATGCGTGATTTAATATTACATTTCACATAACACGTGTCAAAACGGTTATCAAATTTACATCGGGATAACCAGGGTGTTATAACATTGTATTTTTTACACATAGCTCGATGATGAGTCTCTTATAGGGGCACCACTTGGAAGTTTGGAAATTTGTAAAATTGAACACAAAAAATGAAGGGAACTCCAGAGAATTCAAAAAAACTGCCAAGTCCCAGCCGGACATCACCTATGTCCGGCCAAGTCCTTAAAGTCCGGCCGGATATACATTTGAAGTCCTATATTCGGTTGGACATATGACTACTGTCAGTAAGTGCAGATTTTCAATCAATGAAATCATGGGATCTGATTAATGTCTGGCCAAATATATATTTGAAATACATGTCTGGTCGGACATGTATCGAGCTGTCAACCAATGTGCAGATTTTCAATTACTTGAATTACAGGCTTGATTGATGTTAGACCGGAGGTGTGTCTCAAGATAAATATTTGGTCGAACATAGATCAAGTTGTAGTGATGATGGAAATTGGCAATAACTGGAGACAGAAAGGGGATTTGATTTCCCCTTCCCTTTTTCGATTCAGCCTAAGCACTATAAAAAGGGGTCCAATCCTTCACAAATAGTCTGGAATAATTTTGAATTTGGAACATTTACACTGAGAGAACTGCTGAAATTTAGAACTCTAAACTAGAATTCTAATCTGAAACTCTATCCTGCGATCCCACGAAGTCTTTGGAGTTCACCCTGTCCAGCAAACAACCTAACAGCAATTCAACTCTCAGAGGTATTTTCTGAGTCAAAATACACTTCAAAGGTACGGCCTGAGAGCACATTAATTTCTAATCTTGTATTCTTCATAATTCTTGTCTTGGCACAGTATCTCCGGCTAGACTTGATATATGTCCGGCCGGACATACAATTACCATATAAATGTCCGGCCATTTTATTAGTTAGCATCATATCATTGCTTTATTGTTATTCTCATAGTTCTTATAATTCCCTTTTATTATTATCTTGTTATATTCAGTGTGATTATTAGTATGCATGTTTATGTTTTCGCCTATAACTCTTTCTGATCCACGAATGATGTCTGACAAGACCTATGATATGTCTGGCCGGACATTCCTAATGTGAAATACTTATCCGGCCAGATCAGTTATAAAACACTCAAAAAGTGGTTCTTTAATCCCAAGTATAAGAGTGTCGAAGTAATAAATTAACCCAGTAAGTTCGAAGTCGATCCACATGGAATAAATTTAATAAGATAAAATAATAATTCAACTATTAAAATAAAAATAATAAAATAAAATCATATGGTCAGGGGATCCACTCTTGATATTTCAAATATAAAATAATTTTTACTTTTTATAAAATATAAATTATAATTATTTCTCAATCAATTTATTTCATAATTATCATGTATTAATTATACAAACACATGTGATCTGTCATTTCGATAATTAGTCATGACAAGGTACTAAATATGTTAAAACATATAAAACCAGCCATAAAGGCAATGATATCATTTGTCTGTAACAAGTCCAGTTAGGTACTCAATTATGCCAAATATATAAAACCGGTCATATAGGCGGTAACAAAGTTTGTCAATAATTAATCCAGATATTTGATAGTACACTCTCTCCCATTTATGGGATTCAACTATTATCTGTGCCAATCAGGGATTGTCTACAGCTAGTTAAGAGTCCTCAATAAACTAGAAAGAGTATGAATTGTATTTGGGAAATTATCACAATTAATAAAATATAATATAAATAAAAATCATATATATTTTCATAACAAGAGCTTCACCCTTTACCCTAACAAAATACAAATTTACAGAACAATATATAAATAAAAACATTCATGATTTTATTAATAAAAGAAAAAAAATTACAAAACAAATAAAATAAAATAAAACATACAGGATAGTTACCCCAAATCTCCTGAAAGAGGAAAATGAAATAACACATCTGGATTGAAGGGGAGCTCTCCATTCTCCCCCCCCCCACTGAGGTGCCGAACACCACCTTTTATAGGAGGCATCGGCACCAGATTACAAATGCAATTGCTACCAACAATGCATTATTTCATTGTTGTCCAGCAATGCAATAATGCATTGTATTATATATATAAAATATTGGTGAGACCTCCAAAATATTATATATATAAAATCTCGGTGGGACCTCCTAAATATATTTTATATCTTTTATAATAATAATAATAATAATAATAATAATATAATAATAATAATAATAATAATAATAATAATAATAATAATAATAATAATAATAATATAATAATAATAATAATAATAATAATAATAATACAATACATGTGTAGCTAAATACATTATAAGCTCATTTTGTCGCTAATCTAAACACGGTAAATATTTTCCAAATCCAATTTGAATCTAGGTGTCTCATTATTTTTGGGTTTTTTGGGTCCTGGAATTCAGATCTCATATCCATTTTTCTTGTTGAGCTTCCGAAACAGTATTTAACCTACACAATAAATAAAAATACACAATAAAAATATACAAAACATAAATTTAATTGTTATTTCACAAATGTGCTAAATTAAGTGGATTAATAAAACTGCAAGTGTAAAATGATTAATGATTAATTTTTCTTTTAATAAATGTGTATTTTTATTGTTCATCACACCCCTCAACTAGCTTATTACTAGTCCCCTAGTAATTTAAGCGAAAACTAAAAAGAAAAAAAATTCTTATCCAAGTTAGTAATTGTTTTATTTCTTTCTAAATTATCAAATAAGCAAATTCTCATGCACTTTTTACCATTCTTCCATACACACATAAGACAAAGTATCAATCAATTTATTGTACCCATAATATTTACAGGTCTTGTTGAAAAGAAAATAATATTTTTGTCCTAAAATTATATCAGTATTTACACCTTTTGGCAATGACAGATTATTTATATACAAAAATAATTTTTTTTAATAATAATACATCTTTAACCCTTGTAACAAGCTTTGGGCCAGTGACTCCCAAACCAGTTGGCTTTAGAGCACTATGTGTTAAGACACCCTTACGGACCTAATTTCTCAGATCTCAGATGATAAAAATAAAAAAATATGATTTTCTTAAGCTTTCTCCTTAACCCATTTAAGGAGCTTTGGGCCAGTAACCCTCAGACCAGTTGGCCTTAGGGCATTAAGTGTTAATACACCCTTACAGACTTAATTGTTCGAGTTAGAGAGGTTACGAAATCAAACTTATTCACACATTTTTTTCTTTTTTTTAAACTCAAGCTCTACCGTTTTATGCAAACAATCACTGCTTGGTGAGGCAAGATGTTCGTTTACTAAGTACAAGCTTGGTTAGTTTTTTTTAAATAAAAACACAAACTCCATTGCTTTTAGGTGCTGCCTCTAACAAACTAGAGAACTGAATATTACAAAATTTTCACTTACAACCCATGATCATGTGTTACCATGTACGTTGATAATACTTGTCAAATAAGTATACAAAAATCAAATTTAAATAATTTTATACAGAATTCACAAATTTAAATAATTTAAAAGGAAATGGACAAAAATAATTTCTTAAGAAATAACATAAAAACAAAAATAATTTTTTATTTTTATTTTTTTACACACGAATTAATAATTTTTTTCTTAAAAAAAAAAAAAAAAGCATTCTAGTCAACTATCTTCCCCCCCCCCCCCCAACCAAATTGAGTCATGTTCCCCAATGTCTGAATAAGAAGAATTAAAGTTTAAAAGACATCACCTAATTCGTGTAATATTGTCAATTGAATCTACAACATTGCTACCAAAAAGAAAGGTTATAGTTTAAAAAAAAAATCAAAATAGTAAATTGAAATGTAGTTGTAATTGTGGCTCACATCTTCCTCTGGTTTTACGTCCATTAACAGCTTGAACATCTTTTATGGTTCGAGGATATGCTTCTCATCCAATTTTCTTATAAATCGACAATTTTTAAAGTCAGATTCTCGAGACTATAGTTCTGCAAAGTGTTGTTGTTGTTGTTTTTTTTTTTTTTTTTACAAAATACACAAAATAATAAAAAAAATTAAATTTTTTTTTAATACACACAAAGCAACACAAAAGTGAAAAAAATACAATAATTTTAAATTATTACTCTATCTATTAAATTTTATTCCCCGATAACGGTGCCAAAAAATTGACACACTCACAAAGTGGTTCTTTACTTCCAAGTACAAGAGTGTCAAAGTAATAAAATAACACGTTAAGTTCGGATTCGATCCACATGGAATAAATTTAATAAGATAAAATAATAATTCAACTATTAAAATAAAATAATATGGTCAAGGGATCCACTCTTGATATTTCAAATATAAAATAATTTTTACTTTTTATAAAATATAAATTCTAATTATTTCTCAATCAATTTATTTCATAATTATCATGTATTAATTATACCAACACATGTGATCCGTCATGTCGATAATTAGTCATAACAATGTACTAAATATGCCAAAACATATAAAATCAGCCATAAAGACGGTGATGTCATTTATCTATAACAAATCCAGTTAGGTACTCAATTATGCCAAATATATAAAACCAGTCATATAGGCGGTAATAAAGTTTGTCAATAATTAATCCATATCTTTGATAGTCCATACTCTGTCATTTATGGGGTTCAAGTATTATTTATGCCAATCGGGGACTATGTATAGCTAGTGAAGAGTCCTCAATAAACTAGAAAAAATTATGAATTTTATTTGTAAAATTATCAAAATTTATAAAATATAATATAAATAAAAATCACATATATTTTCATAACAAAAGCTTCACCCTTTACCCTAACAGGATACAAATTTACAGAACAATATATAAATAAAAACGCTCATAATTTTATTAATAAAAGAAAAAGAAATTACAATAGAAATAAAATAAAATAAAATAAAACACATAGGACACTTACCCCAAATCTCTTGAAATGGGAAAATGAAATAACGCATCTTGACTGGAGAGGAGCTCTCCATTTTCTCCCCCCTCACTGAAGTGTCGAGCACCTCTTTTTATAGGAGGCCTCGGCACCAAATTTCAAATGCAATTGCATAAAGCAATTGCATTTGCAATCCATCAATGAATTATTGCATTGTTGTCCAGCAATGCAATAATGCATTGTATTATATATATATATATATATATATATATATATATATATATATATATATATATATATAATATCAGTGGGACTTCCAAAATATTATATATATAAAATCTCGGTGGGATCTCCTAAATATATTTTATATATATTATATATATTATTATTATAATAATACAATACATGTGTAACTAAATACATCATAAGCTCATTTTGTCGTCAATCTAAACACGGTGAATGTTTTCCAAATCCGATTTGAATCTAGCTGTCACGCTCTTTTTGGGTTTTCTGGGTCCTGAAATTCAGATCTTATATCCATTTTCCCTGTTGAGCTTCCGAAGTAGTATTTAACTTACACAATAAATAAAAATACACAATAAAAATTTACAAAACATAAATTTAATTGTTATTTCACAAATGTGCTAAATTAAGAGGATTAATGAAACTACAAGTGTAAAATGATTAATTTTTCTTTTAATCAATGTGCATTTTTTAGTGTCCACCGAGTTATTATTGTTTCCCTTTGGTGTATATGATGGAAACCCGTACATAAATTCCATAGCCGATTCCGAATAGACGGTAATGTGGTTTGTTCTCGGGATACAACTCCATGTACCACTAGGAAATAATTATACGAAATACTGTTTTTATAAATCCCGCTTTTATTATTATTTTATTATTTCTTCCCTTTACCGTCGTAATACATGTCTCTGTCTTGTTCACATGGAATGTCTAGCCAAACTCATGGTATATCCGGCCGAACATTCTTAATGTGAAACATATACTCGAATCAGCTTCTCTGAAGTTAAGCCTGTGGGACATGCATCATATTCTAGTGTAATTGTTATTTTACTGTTTTTATCTATGTCCCATAGTTATTTTATCACTGTTATGCTACTGTTACTTCTATTGTTTGTTATATATGCAGGTTCCTGAACTATTTACACCTATCTTTCATGAATAATATTCGGCCAGACTTGAATTAAGTCTGGACAAACATGTATCACATAAGGAATATTCGGTTAGGCTTATCCGAAGCCGGGCCGATGAGACATATATCATGTTTTATCTAATTATGGTTGTTTATTTACTGTTATCTTGTTTACTTACTGTTTTATTACTAATTGCTCGGCTCTATAGTAATTTTATTTCTATTTTATTATTACTGCTAGTTACACATATTCATGCACTATTTATGCTTATGCCCGTACGAAGAATATCTGGTCAGACTTGCACTAAGCCTCGCCGGACATAGATTGTGTAAATAATGTAAGACCAGGCTTCCCCGAAACCAGGCCGGTGAGATGTGCATTATGATATGTTTAATTCTCATTTTGTTATTTTTATAGTAATTGCTAGACATTTGTGACTTTCTGAATTGCCATTTTTTATTACTACCTTTATTATTTGTTTGTGTTATCATTTGCTTTTAAAACTGTCATTGTGTGATAATACATTATAAGACATGGTGATACTTCATTTAAACCTAAATATTATGCTAGCATCAATAAAGGACCATTCCGAACCTATACGAGTTTAAGGTCGGATCTTGTGAGTGGTGTAGTGCGGCCTTAAATCATTCTCAATGTCTTATACTGGGTGGTGACTCATTCATTCTCTTGTTAGTCCGTCGTAAGCTATCCATACTCTCTATGAGTTCCGAGCCCAACATAGCGGTAAACCCTATTTTGCTCCTACAATGACCTATAAATGACACTAAAAGCTAAGAAACATTATTAATATATAAACAAATACCCAATGGAGTTTACTTAATGTCAGTCAAGGATCTTGAAACATGAACCAATTAATGTCAATCCATACTGCATAAGAAACTATTCTTTTTACATGATTATATCCTTAAAATTGGATATGTAATTTAGATTATCTATTCAAGTTTAGCAACTAAGTCACTAACCATCTTAATTGTCCAAGAGAATCGGAACAACAAATCCCAATGTAACACCCCATATTTTAGCATGTACAGTAATGCATGTCATTAACATCATGGTCATGTTGGTCATGTATGCGATGTTTATCTCTCGCATAATCAGTATGCATGTTGACAGAGGCGACGGTCCAAGATCACGGGCAGTCGAAAGCATTATGCATTTATGTAGGACATGTATCAATTATGAGACTAGCATACCGGTCGGTATACTGATATACCAATGCCACTGCATCCAGAACACCATTATTGGAACCATTGGAAATTATACTGATCTCTATATGGGTCTTAGTCACTAGCATACTGGTGACAAGCCATGCATATCAGTCATTAATCTGGTCATCAGTGTCGAAAACCTTCTTGTTTTCTCACGAAAATGGCATATCAGTCTATAAGGCTAGCATACCAGTCCTAACAAGTTTAAAAAAACTAGAACAGCCCTCTTCATTTCAATTTCGGTTCCTCTCTCATAGGGCACGCATTTTCAACCTAAACCTCGAGTTTTTCACGTATTTCATGCATTATATAGCTCATGTAAGTCTTATATTTCTATTTATAGCATTTTTCTTTTCATGATTTCTTCAAAACCCCCCAATTTAGGCATTTCATTTTTGGGGTTCATTATGTAATTTGCATAGTTGGCAAGTTTTATAGGATGTTAGAGACATGAATAATGCATGGATTTAGTTGTAGCCAATCAACCTGGGAATAGGTGGTTTAGGCCTAGGATTTGGGTAGTTTGGCGATTTCGGTGATTAGAGTCTAAAATTAAATAAGAAATGGTTAGGAATGTGCCATTGTGACTGTGGCGGTCATTTTTAAGGCGAAGTGGTTTTGCCGCATGTGTAGGTCGAATTTAGGTTTTGGCCCCTAGTTGCATTTGGGCATTTCAAGTAGCCGAATCGGTTACGTTGAGATATCCCGTCAACATATCACGAGTACGTCATGTCACGAGCAAAGCATGTCATGTCATGCGCACATCATTTATAATTAGTATTATAGTCAAGTTAAGCAATATATCAGTATAGCTTCCTATGTTAAGTAAACATCTCAAGTTATCATGATAAATCACTTCAGCACTTATACAACATATACATGCATTCACGACATCCATGAACACGTTCAGTATACTTAGTTTGAGTATGCAAAATATACTTGAACATAAGTTTCATTAGCTCCCTCGCATGAGTCCTTTCAATAGCATTCAGGCACGCATGCAGTGGACATCAGTCAGTGAGTGGATGTTATCTCTCTCTACCTTATTTTCAGTTATTTGCGTTTGTTTGACTCTATTCCGTTTGTAATTTCCATTTATCTCTTCAGTTTATATTTTCAGTTTATGTTATGTGATTATGTGATTATGTTCTTGCCTTCGTTACTAGCATATACTTTTATTTTATTCTTTGAACTTGTATTCTCAGCTCATGAATTCAATTTGCGTATTTCAGCACATGTATTCATGTTATAGCTTCAGTTTATATGTTAGCTTATGTATTCAGTTTAAGTATTCATTTATGTTTCTAGTTCATGTTATTAATTCATGATTTAAGTTTCTAACTTATTTTCAGCTCATGTTATGTATACATGTCTAGGATTCATGTTTCAGCATGTGACAACCCATTTCTCTAATAATTTTAGTTTATGTATAGCCCTTCAGATCATGTATTCGATATTTTTGTTCATCTACATAATTTAGTTTAGGCATGTCTTTAATGTTCTTCAAGTCATGTTATGCATGTTAGTTCAGGTCACAAGTTCATATTTCATGTTTTCATGTCAGTTCCAAGTCAGTCACGTACCATGCATGTTAGTCTTTAAATTATGTTTTTTAGATGACATGTTTATGTTTATGTTTATGATTTCGGAAATGGTTTTATGAAATTCATAGCATGATTTAGGAAATGATTTTATAAATATATGTGTGTGTGTGTTTTCAAATCACTAGTTTAGTGTTGTCCCCTCAACTTTAGCATCTCGAGTTTGCTCAGATAGCATCAGGGAATTGATTACCCTTTTATGCTCATGTTCATGTTCACATTTCCCCTGCCTACGTGATGTCAGGTCCTGCTAGGTAGGTCTTAAACCCACAGGTTACAATGCTAAAGTGTGGTTTTCATGTTTTCAGGGCTGTACCAGCATACATGGGGCGACGGTCCAATCTCGGTACGTATGGCGATGCGGGGGAGATGTCTTAATCTCGATCATTGCACATGTATGTTTTTAGTACACCGATACAATTTGTATGAGATTTAGTTTTCAGGCATGTACATGGTTTTCATAGTTCAGATCATGATATATTTTTAATACCAGTTACATATTTTTAGCACAAAGTTCAATTTTCCAGCTCATGAGCATGATTTACAAGTTGCACATTATGTTTTCAAATAGTCATGTTCAGTTCAAATAGTTCAGTACAAGATTACGCATGACAAGTCATATTTTCCAGTTAGGCAAGTCTTGCATGTTTAGTTCAGGTATGCAAGTTCAGATCATGACAGAATGTCTTTAAGTTGCAATTCATGAAAACATTTCATGCTAGGTCTTCAGTCATGTCAAATAGTCCATGTCACTTCCAAGTCGTGTTCACGTATTCCCCAGGTCATGTCCAAGATTGTAGCTCAAGTGTCATTTCAATTTTCAGGTTCATGTTCAGTCACATCATTACGATCTCAGTTCTTAGGTTATGTTTCAGTTTCAGATTTCCATTCTGTTAGCACCTTTTTATTGGCATGTATCCGTGACAAAACGAGTTCAATTGAGTTATAATCTATCATGAAGATGTTTGTGAAATTGGATTGGTTTTTGGCTGCTGTGCATCAGATATATGTTCGTGGTGCGTTCGTTGCTGTGTTCGAACGATTGGCGTTAGTACTGCGTTCGTTATTTGGTTCGAACGTGTGGCGTTAGTGTCACGTTCTCCATTGGGTTCGAACAAGATCATTCTAGAGAGCAAACATTAGAGGCACGTTCTTGTTAGGTTCGAACAAGATCATTCCAGAGAGCATCCATTCATTGTGCGTTCGAGGGGAGTTCGAACGAGTCTTTCCAGTAGGCGTGCGTTCGTGCAGTGTTCGAGTAAACGTTCGAACGCCAGTCACATCTGAACGCGTTTTTGTGCCTTTTCACTTTGAAAAACCCTACATTTTCACCATACCTATAAATATAACATGTAGTCGCCATCCCCATCAGTTGAAACACATTTCCCTTGAGCCTAAATCTCTCAAAGCTTTCAACCTATCTTGATTCCACCATTGAATATTTCTTCATCTCCTTGTCTTCTTCATTAATGGTGAGATGCAATCTTTGATAAACCTTCAACACAACTTAACCCAAAATTCCTAATCCTTAAGAGTTCTTTAGGAGGAAGTTTGGTAGTCGGAGTTCCGGCGTCAGAGGTGATACAATCTACTTAGAGACTTCAGAGGTTCTGAAGAAAACCGTGGGTCGCGAGGCTTGATGAGTTGCCTTCAGTTTTAGCAGTATTTAGGTACTTGAGTCGGTGGAGTTGCCACCATACGTCTTGACCATCGCTGTAAGTTATTCTCTATATAGTGGATTGGACTGGTAACCGATATACCCGGAGTGGTTTTTTACTTGCACGAGTTTTCCACTTTGTCACCAAAATTACATGTGTTGATTTTATATGTTTGATTTATATTTTCTGCTTTAATTTATTGTTATTGTTTTTATATTTGCAGCATATTTTAATTATTGGTTATTGTGGTTGCTTGTTGAGATTCCATAGTTACATTAATCAGTACTTGTCCTGTTTATTGTTTGTATTTCCGCATAGGGTCGGAACCTAGGCTAATCGTGAATTTTTAATTGGTATCAGAGACTGAACTCGATCCTTGAGCCATTAGCTATAGAGCGTAGTCAACCCTTAAATTGTCTGCCATTTTTTGATGGCAGAGAATATTTACATTGGAAGGTTCTAATGAGAGCGTTCCTTAAGTCCTTAGATAAGAGGTTCTGAATGACAGTTGAACACGGGTGGCAACCTCCCGATGTTATAGTTGATGGGGTCTCTTCCCCTAAAGACAAAATGACTTGGACCAAAGACGAATTTGATGCTAGCAATATGGAACATCAAGGCTGTTAATGCCATACATGGTGCTGTTTGTTCTACTGAGTTTAGGAGAATCTCAATGTGTGATATAGCCAAGGATGCTTGGGACATCTTGCAGACTGTGCATGAGGGCACATTGTCTGTTAAAAATAATAGACTCTGGGATCTTGCTACTAGGTTTGAGGTCGCTAGAATGAAGGATGTGAGACATTTGATGAATTTTATGCTTAGATTAACGATATCGTTAACTCAAGCTTTAACCTAGGTGAGACTATTCCTACCAACAGGATAGTTAGGAAAATCCTTAGATCTCTGTCTGATAAGTTCGTACCTAAAATCACCGCCATCGAGGAAAGCAATGACCTTGATCAACTTAATTTAGAATACCTCGTAGGAAAACTGCAGGTTTATGAGCAGAAACTTCCTGGGCATCTAAAGCCCAAAAATATAGAGATGAAGATCGTGAAGGAAGTTGTTCATGGTTCGTCTAGTGATGAGGATACCCTCACAGATCATGATTTGACCTTGTTTGAAAAAAGGTTTAGGAAATTTCTTAAGCTGAAGAAGAGTGGCCATATTAGTGACAGAGATATGAAGGATGACCCTAGAGAGAGTAGGCATAGTAGGAGAGAGTCTAGAGAGGATATGGATAGTAAATCCCGTGGTGTCCAGTGCCGTGAATGCGAATTGGCACATTAGATCTTAGTGTCTCACATACCTTAGGGCTAAAGGCAAGAAAGCCATGGCAACATCCCTTAGTGATTCTGAAGGTGATGATTCTCCTAAAGGCAATTATATGGCCTTTACTGCTAGTGTGACTGATGAGAGAGAGATATTTGTTAATGATTATGAATCAGAAGTCTCTCTCGATGAGTCTGTTGATAAGGAAAGTCTTCAGATAACTTATATTGAACTGTTTAATGAGAGTTTAGCTATTAAGAAGACTAATATAGAGGTTAATAAGAGGCTGAAACTAGTTGAGCTAGAAAAGAATGAAGCTCAAGCCAAATTTGAGCAAAGTCTCTTGATGGTAGATGACCTGGAGGAGAGGAACAGAGGCCTAGTTGATAGGGTCCAAACTTTAGTGGCTGAACTTGGAGATGCTAGAACCCAGTTGTCTGCATTTTCTAGTAGGAATAAGAAAGTGGACCGCATGTTAGGTATTAGTTTTAAGCCTAACTGTGATAAGGCGTCAACATCTAGAGCTGTGCCTAACCCCCCTAAACATGACTTAGGCAATAAACCTGTTGAGTGCATTCATATTATTCCTCCATTTGTTCCTCGTCCTGTGACCCAACATTGATCTAGAGGTGTGTTGGGTAAACCTCGCTCTCATCCAAGGTTTGTGCCTATTTGCCATCACTGTGGCAAGGTAGGACACATTAGGCCTAAGTACTTCATGTTGCACAAGCAGAAGAAGAGGCGTAAAAATGTGTCACCTAGATTTGATTCTTCAAATCTAGTTTCTCAAGTTTCTGTACTAACCATACAAGCTCAATTCCTTAGTGAGAAACTTGCTATGTTGACTAGGAATTCTCAAGTGGAAGAAATTCCTAAGAAAATTTGGATGAGGAAGCAAGATGTCTTCCCTTATACTTCCGAATGCCTTGATCTTGACAGGCATGATGAGAGTGCACTTCGATGTAACTCTTCTTAGAAGTTGGATTTGTATTTCCCATTGCATGTGTGTGTGCGTATGTTTTGTTTTTTTTGCACGTTTAATTATTTTCTTTCACTACATATGGGTGCGTGTGTTTTTTGTTTTTTGTTATATGTCCCTTAGTATATATGATGAAAACCCGCACATAAATTTCATAGCCGATTCCGAATGGATGGTACTGTTAGGGATATACCCTATACCCAACTTGTGGATGGGCTATATATACATGTATTTGTAATATTTTCATTAATTAATAAACTGGCAATCTTTATTATACGTGTCTTACATAACTTATATGAACCATCAACACTGTAATAAAGCCCTTGGAGTAATAAGATGATGGCTTCCACGCTTTATGAGAATCATTACTCTTAAAAGTTCATAGTTATAGTTTTGTGAATAATCTGGGCGTTCACGAAGTGGAGAGACTAGCATGATGATATGATCCACCCTTAAGTGGGATAGCTGATCTCATAGGCTACTAGCGGAGATTTGTCCGCTTGGTGTATCACATGGATACATGAGTTGCTCGTGTCCATCGAACTGACCGCCGAAAGTTTTGATATGGAGTGTTTATCCATGTGTCTGTGAGAACTTTCATGTATCGATTATATGACTAGTCCTTAGACTTGAGGTCTTTACAATCTTATGTGTGGATCAAATAACTTTGACATTCTCCTTCCCCGGTTCAAAAGATTCGGTCATAAGGGTATGATTGGGTCATTTGTTGAAACACATGAAGTTTGTAAAGATACAACAGAGAATCGCCACTCTTTCGAATAATATTTTTTATAAGAGTAGTATTCCAATTCGCGGTTTGATATGTGTGATGAATGCTTGAGACTGTGGCCACAACGGAAGAATCATATGAGATTCATGGGTTAGCACGATTCATGACACTATCAACATCATACATTTGACCATATGGGTAGACACTTTCCGTACCCTAGGTCAATAGGTGGGGATATAGTGAGGCGATAGACCGTATCATATGTAAATCGCATTCAAAATGGGTATATATATATATCTTTCCTTCTCATTTGGGGGCCTTGGCATGTTGCTAGATGTCAACCTTGGTCATTGAAATCGAACGACCATCTGATCGGAGGATAATTAATGTTCGATTAAATTATCACGATTCATTTCATGTCCAACTTGAGGGGAATCCAAAAGGTCACACACAACAAAGTCGAAATCAATGGTTAACAGTGCAAAGTACAAATATAACAACATATATGATTGTTGTAGGAATTGTTCATAAATGGTTCAATGTGTTTAATTATTGAACAGATCATTTATGAGGTTCAATAGTGGCTTAGGGATTGGTGAATGACGATAGGGGCACTTTGGGAATTGGAATAAAAAAAAGTACTATTCACGTGAGTAGTAACGTGAATAGTACTAAATTAAGATCCAATGGCTAAGATTAAATTAGCTTTTTTCACACATCGGATTCTTAATTAATTTTGTTGTCTTTGGAGCACTATATAAACCTAAAGAATTCTTCACAAATTTGCTACACCAAAAAACATTTCATATCTTGGGTTTATATAAGTGAGAAACTCTAAAGTTTAAAGAGTAAGCAACTGATTTTGAGGATCCTTAAGTCTAATTCACTAGAGGAACCTCAAGTTAAAAGTTTTGAGGTATTTGCCTAGGCTAGCACCAAGGGCAAAATACCCGTGCACTCAAGGCGTAGTCTTGCCTTTGAGTTTTGGCTTTGGTGTGTACATCTTGGAGGCCACACACTTGGGTGGCTCTTTGGAATGTGGAAGAGCTTGCTGAGTTCGAGAAAAGCTTGTAGATTGGAGGGAGGACTGGAGGAGTCTACGGTTGAAGTAAGTCTTTTTCTTTCTTTATTTTAGTTAGAGTTCTTATGATAGTTAGCATGTTTAGGTTTATGTTCTTTGCATGTTTTATGAGTTTTATGCTTAGAATATATAGTAACATGCCTAGGCTTGTAGAATAATAAAAACAAATGGGTCTTGGGCAATGGGAAAGCGGCATAATAATTTTAATTTTCCGCTGCGCACTCGCGGCCGCTTCCCAACAGTGGTATCAGCCCGCCGTTTTTGTTTTGATTAGTTCTCTCTTATTTGAACTCGAAATTGGCTGTTTAAAAGCTCGTTGGAAAGCTAACACCCTGAACTTAATTTTAAGCATAATTTTTACATGATTTGGTTAAGATTTGAATTGTGATATTGCATTTAAAGTTCACGCGTCTGCAGAAAAACATGAATAGTAAATTTATTTGAATAAAATAAATTGCAATATCATAATTAAATATTAATCAAAGTTATTTAATGCCTAAAATAATTCCAACATATTAAAACTCATATGCTTGATTATTCTATGTATGATTAGAATTGGCATGATTATTTTAGGGTGGAAGCATCTAGAGACTTTCTAAGGAAATAGATAGTGTATTGCTTATCCCCTAGCTAAGTAATTATTCTGTGATGAACTTAGAGATTTATTACCTTTAAGGCTTATAGATATAAATCACTTGTTTATAATAAAAGACATTATAAAAGATACAAGTGGGGTGGGACCAAGGCGTTAATAGAACTTTCCAAACTAAAGTTAATTTAACCAAAGGTATTACTAGAGTTAGATAATGATTTGATGTCTTCCTTCACTCACTACCTTTTTATAGCCAAAAGGAAAAGCTGTGAAGACATCTAGATAATCATTTACTCAAAGCTTACCTTAAAGCATATTTAAAGTGTTGGACTAATTTGGATGATCCATTGTTTATTCCTGTCACCAAGGCAATAAGAGCCTAAGAGGTAAGGGTATTTACGAGAGTTCGCTCCACCCCCCCTCTGGGGAATTTTCAATGGAGGAATCCATTTGACAGTTATTCACTTAAAATTGCTTAAATCCTCAATAATAATTTAAGTCTAAAATTTGCCTCCCATTGTAAAGTATAGACCCAAATGGCTTAAACTGTATTGACAAGACTAGGCTTTACCAGACTGACCAATACCAATTTGTCACTAAATCGTACTATTGACAATGGTTTGACTTTTCTGAGTCATAAGACGCAACGACCCTTAGGCGTTGTCTTATAACTTAGTGGCAAAGATTGGGTGTCTACAAGGACTAGCATAAGTTATGGCATGTTTGATTGCCCAACCCAATGATCAAGGAATTATGATTTATATCATAAATTGATTGGGAACCTACCTAATTATCGTATTTTATAACGACCGGCCCTAGTCGGAGTTATGAAATGATGATAATGGGATCATTACCCACAAGAAATCCATCATATTGGGGTTGATGCGATTTGCTTAAAATTTTAAAACAACCGAGTGGGAGCAATTTCATAATATTAAAAGCCCCTGTTATTATGAAACATTAATGAAAACATATTCCTAATTTTAACATTCTCTCTTAACAGGTGGGTTAAAATATTTCACAAACATTCAAATGGCAAACAGAGTATCACTTCGTTCCATCCTTGATGAGCATAAGCTCAAAGGGGAAAACTACAATGACTGGTTTAGAAACCTTAAAATTGTCTTACGACAAGAAAAGATTTTCTATGTTCTTGAAAGACCATTTCCCCTTGAACCCACATAAGATGCTGACCAAAATACATTTGATTCTTGGAAGAAACACGTCGATGATGATGAACAAGCGGTTTGCATAATGCTTAGCTCTATGTCGGACGAACTTCAGAAAGCTCACGAAGATATGGATGCTCAAACCATCATCTTTCACTTGAAGGAGTTGTATGCAACTTCTGTTCATACCGTGAGATTCCAAGTGTCATGTGCCTTATTCCAAAGAAGGTATAATGAAGGATCTGTTAGTGGACATGTGCTTAAGATGATTGGCCATATTGAAAAATTGGCCAACCTCGGGTTCATCATGGATCATTAGATAGGTCACGATCTAATTCTTCAGTCTTTACCAAAAGAATTCTCTAACTTTATTATGCAGTTTCATTTGTCTGATAAAGAAGCTACTTTAGCAGAATTGCACAATCTGATAAAGTAAGCAGAGAAGGACTTGAAACCAGAGCTTAAAACCTCCGTCATGCTTACGGGTAAGGACCTGAATGTTGGTCTCTAAGATCATCCCAAGAACATTTCAAGCATGATAAAAGTGTGAATACTAAAAGGAAGTATATCAGAATTATACTTACAAAGAACGGTTATAGGATGTGTTGATAACAAAAACTTTGCTCCTTTCGAAATTGTTCCAAGCTTTCTTTGAATGATGAATCAAGCTCCAAGCTTTGATCTTTGATTCCAAGCTCAATGGGAAAGTTTCCCTAACACCTTTGTATGATTCATTGATGTGCTAGCAATGGAGATTTTGCAACAAACTCCCCTAGTATTTCCTTCCTTGTTCTCGGCAATTGAGAGCTTTTGGAGAGGGAGAGAATGGCGTGAAGAGAGAATAGAAGAGTGATGATTTGTTGACTTGTTAATTGATTTCCAAAATCAAAATAATGATATACCAAATATTTGGTAATAAGTCATTCACTTTCAACTTGAGTGTAAAACAAGCCATCAACCACCCACCAAATTCCATCACCAAAAAGTTGATCAAAGTGACTAGATGATGTGACTTGTGATGTGACTTATGTGCCCCACTTGATTCAAAATCCGAGTGGGCCCGCAAACACATCCCGGACTCGGGTTCGTTTATTCTGAATTAATGAATTTTCTGTTGCGACGTAATTAAATCAAATTAATTAAATAATTATGCCTAGTAAAATTACTATTAAAGTCGCTCGCGAATTAATTCTAAATTAATTCGTTCGCCTGAATTAAAATCTAATTTTAATTCCGTTATGAAATCTAATTTCATTTAATATATCGAATATATTATTTAATCGATTAATTCCAAATTAATCGTTCTATCTCTTCTAGTTGAATTTTATCCCAGATAAATTCTTGCCGTAATTAATCCCATATTAATTTTTTCTCTCTTATAATTAATCCCAGATTAATTATGTGCTAGTCCTACGTCATCGGTGAATCTTTGACCGGCGTAAACAAACACGTATAACGCAAGCCCACGTATCGTTCAAGTAGTATAAAAAGTATCGATCCCACGAGGACTTAATACCTAATCTATTAATTTTATGAGGTTAAATGATTACTAGTATCTAACAGGTTGATTGATTGATTTGAAATGGTGATGATTCTAAATTTTAAACAACTAAATAAAATTACACGAAGGTCGGTTTAAGAAAATTCAATATTAAAAACTATATAGGGTTGTGAATCTTTCTAATATCTTTTAAAAGATGAAGTGGTTATTCCATGTTTGTGTAATAAATCGGTTTACTAACCTGGAACACTAAATTATGCGAAAGCCTCTGTCGATGGTCAGACATAAATACCCAGTTTAACCCAATTGAACCATATGTCTATGTCAACCAAATTATCTGCATTCATTAAGTTTAAGTTCCAATTATAGCTACCCCCGCCCGATATGTATATGTCTATCCTGTAAGGAAATCTATTAAAGGGTTATCTATCCTCAAGGAAGATCGTGGGCTATTAAGTCTAAGGCTGAAACCTAAAATTCCTTTGTCAAGTTTATTTTAGATTTACCACATCAATCTTATTGGTGATAAGACAACAAGAAGCATTAAGCTTAAGACTTAATAAGTAAAACTTTAAATTACCAAACTATAAAATAACCCCTTATAAACCGGTGATATTAGAATTCATCACAACCCAGATAACTAACTTAGTTACAACACATAACTAGGGCTAGTAAAAACTTAAAAGTAAAAGACATAAAGTAAAAATGCTGAAAAGTAATTGCGGTAAAGTAAAAGCTAAAAAATAAAATAAAATGCTAAGGTAAAAGGATCAACTTTTACTATTTACTATTTAGATATCTCCCTTAATATAATATATTAACTTGTGATTATTTTACCAACCGTCCAGATAGGCGGTAACCTGATTAAGTCAAATTAAGTCCAACCATCCATAAAGGCGGAATCAAAATAAACTTCCATATAGGCGGTAAGAAAATTTAATTACCAATCGACCAATCTGGCGGTATCCTTGATTAGTCAGGTTTAAACCAGATTAAAATGAATTACCAACCAACCAATATAACGGTATCCTTTTTAAGTCATTTTTTTAAATAGTGAATATATTATATTTAAGGGAGATTAATCTAAATAGTAACAGTAAAAGAATTACCTTTCACCCTAGCTGGGGGAAGTTACCTCCTCATGGTGAAAAGTAAAAACTGTAAAAAGTAAAGAAAGTAAATTACTATTATTACAGAACGTAATTAAAATTAATTACAAAACTAAAATTTAAAAGAAACTAGATAGAAAAATCTCTATTTACATCAGAGAATTCAGAGAGGAAGGTAAATCTGAAACTGACATTTTGAGCTTTATTTATAGGCGTCAGTAGGGGGTCGGTGTCGCGACGCGCATAATTATCGATGTGGCAGCTTCTGGTTCGTCGGGTGAGATTCTGGATAAGCCGATAAGGTGACACGTGGCAAGGTGGTTGGTGTTGGACAGTTATGACCCATAGCGTCACTATTTGTACAGATCATGGTGTTGTTGTACAAATTAACTATGTGACAAAGGCGATTGCACTCTTATCATTTGTGATTAGATCACCTAGATGTATAAATGATGAGAGGTCCCTATGATTTGTTCCTGGATGGAGAATGATATGAGACAGTATCAGTCCACGTAGGATAAATCATTAAATATCCCTAGTCAGAGTATTATCGAGATTGGACATCGATAAATACATAAAAGACTAGTATTACACTTGTGCGTGTTTGTGAGGGCACAACAGCATAGTTCTCATATATTTGGGTATAAGATACTCATGCAAGTGTAATAGGAGGTTGTGTTTTACCGATGGTACGGGAAACAGCTTCGCTCTGGATAGACCCCTCGAAATTCCATTATTAGTATGACTATGTGTCTATGGAAGTCCGAAATCAGGGTAGGTGTATTTGGTCTTAACCTGAGACTTGCACTGCTAATACTTAAGACAATCAATATACTTTGGTTGAGGTCGTCCAGGGCTTTAACCAGTTCTGTGTACGCCAATATTGGGTATATTGAGAATCGTAGTGTGTTGGGTGTGATGTCAAGAGGGAAGTGTCACTCCAGTCATATGGAGAAGATGGTCACGTAGGATACGGGACTGGTTCTCTTAAATGCTGCAGCTATCGGGATAAAATGACAAGGTCAGGTTTATCTGATTATATAGACTAGTCTCCAGACATCCGACATGTGCTTTGTACGGGGCAGACACAATTCCAGCCCCAGGCCTAGCACGTGACATCCGATACTGGATCGACATACACTATACTATGTATACTACGCCTGATATAGATCTTTTATTCCTGTAAGGATATTTCCGGAGAATTGGGTAGGCATGGCGCTTTGCTAGAAGCCAACCTTGTCTTCTAAATCGGTAAAACGTAGTACTTGGTACTTACGTGTTCGGATAGTCTGACGACCGTATTTACTGCCAACATATCTGGGGATCTCATGGGTCGCTTCCCAAAGATTCACCGATGACGTATGACTCGCACTTTAATTAATATGGGATTAATTCGTTGAGAGAGAAAATTAATCTGGGATTAATTACGGAGATATTTTATCTGGGATAAAATATCGTCTAAAGAGATAGAACGATTAATTTAGAATTAATCGGGTAAATTAATATATTTTATATATTAAACGAAATTGGATTTCGATGCGGAATTGAAATTGGATTTTAATTCAGGCGAACGAATTAATTTAGAATTAATTCGTTAGCGACGTGAATAGTGATTTCGCTAGGCGTAATCATTTAATTACAACGCGATGGAAAATTCACTAATTAGGAATTAGCGAACCCGAGCCCGAGAATGATTGCGAGCGCATTCGCATTTCGAATTCGAGTGCGGCACGCAAGTCACATCAAGCGTCAAATCATTAGTCGCATCAAGCGTCAAATCACATGTCACTTTGAGTGATATCACAATTTGATTGAGTGATTTGACTTGATATGAGTTAGTGGAGTGGTTGGAATGTTTGGTATATAACTTGATTTTTGAAATCAATTATTTGATTTACACCATTTGACTTTTGACAAATAATTTGGTAAATCATTAATATATTTTTGGAAAATATATAAAGAAAACATATACCATTTTTCACTAACCAACCAACACTTCTTCTCCATCTTTTTCTCTCTCAAACTCACGCCCATGAGGGCTGTGAAAATGCTCACTGTTTTGTCTTCAAAACCGAGCAGTGGGAAGCAATTTTGAATGATATTTTGGCAAAATCCAAGTGCTAGCACACTCCTTAGAGGCATACGAAGATGATAGGGAAACCCACCCACGAGTCGGGAATCAAACGACGAAGCTTGGAGCTTCAAATGTTGGATCAAAATCTGATTTTTGGAGGCAGAAAATCTGCACAGCAGTGGCGTTTTTGGAGGGCAGAATTTTAGTTTTGTTCTTCACCATATCGTCTCAACCGATCGATGTGAGTATTCCGCTACCTCCGTTGATGTATTCACACTTGTTATTCATTCTTATATGGATCTTGGGACCTAATTAGAAACCAACAATGGCATCAAGAGCCTAGGTTTGTGCATGAAAATATTTAGGGCTTAAAATTGGGTAAACTTATTTTGAGCATGATTTGAATTAATTGGATGTTTGAGTATGCTTATAACATATTTAATTGAGGATTGATTGGATCAAGTTGTTGAAAATTAGTTTGGAACAATTTTCCTCTATTGGGTTATGGTGGCCGAATGGTATTAAGCCCTAGAAGTCTTGGAATTTTGATTTTTTGGACATTGGATGTGTTGGAAATCATTCGGGATGTGGATTTAATATCGATTGTGAAATTAATTGGATTGAATTCGAATCGGATAGAAATCACCATCTTGGCCAAGACTTTAAGCATGTAATTGGGTTTGATTTTTCATCAATGTGTTGGACATGTGAAAATGATGATGAACATGATTAATCAAGATAATTTGATGTTTTAGAAATATTGATTTAGGTGATTAATTATGTTGAACACTTTATGTAATTAAATTGGAAATTTGGAATTTGGTAATTTAATTATTTGGGCCTAATTTTGGAAATTGGACTTTTAAAGTTGTAAATGGGCTTGTGGGGCTTTGTTGTACAAAGTTGGGTTTAGGCAAAATTGGTTGGATCCAATTGGGCCCAAAACCGCATCCATAAAGCCCAAATGCGACTAATGAACCTTTAAAGTTTAATTGGGCCTAATGGGCCGAAATTGATTTCTAGGCTTATGGGTTACTCCTTGATTGGGCTTTGGTTGCCGAAGCCCATGCCTTAAAGAAATTAAGTGAAAGCCCATTGGACTTGAATTAAATTGACGTTGGACGTTAATCGGGCTTTGAGACCCGTAACAATTAAATTTGGAATTTAAGTCGTAAAAGGTTCTTAATAAAGTGTAATATTTAATTTGGAATTAAATAGTGAATTAGTATTAAATACAAATTGAATTGGATTTAATTTTGTATTAAATACAAATTTTGTAGTCGCACAAAATCAAATCGTTGTTTGAACATTGGATGGTCACTAATTATCACATTAATTAATTTGATTAGATTGATTGATAACATGCTTGTGTGAATACATGGTTGTGATGAATGAATAATGTATATCAGATGGATATTAGTCGGGTTGGGCAATTTTGGAAATTGATGTAATAAATTTGATTTATTAAATTGGACCTGCTTGTCCAGCCTTATTACCTCCATATTCTTTGTATTCTCTTCTCACCTATTCCCCTCAATGTAAATGAGGTTTCTTTAGAAGTGTAGTGTAACAGGTAGAAGTAATACAAGTGCTAGATTGAGAGAGAAATGAAGAGATTTGATCTAGGATCAATGTGTTAAGTATCCATCCGCATATCATTATTATTTATTTACATACTCGCTTTATTATGTGTTTAGAATGCATGTTTAATGGTGTATGTTGATGAGACCTTAACAAAGATAATAAATTGGTTGCCAATTTGCACGCGAAAAACCCTCAAATAATATCAAGCGTTTTTCCTTCCATTGAGTGATTCTTACTCAAGATCCGAGACTGGCATTGGGTTGTTGGCCAAAGACAAGCCCTTTGTCCGTCGAAGATGGGTTTGAATCATGAGAGTTTTGTTCCATATCGGTGTCTTGTCCAAGTTGTGGTTTGTTGGCCAAATTCAAGACCACTTATTGTCACTCGACATTGATTACGAAGCTTTCCATGGTCAATGTGTCGCGCTTGACTGGAATCACTAGGTTTGTTGTGCCAAAGCCAAGGCTTAGTTGATTCAGAGGAAAAAGGTTAGGGTATATATTGGATATATAGGCATATATAGGATATATGTTTCGGACTTGGATGTCCACCTATTGGATCTAGGAATTGGATTGGATCCAATTGATCTTCGAGATCTACCTAGTTAAATATCATACAATTTGTTGGCCAAAGTCAAGATTGTGTGTTATTTAACGGGATCCTAGCCCACTAGGAAACTCGGTTCCCGAGTACTCGACAGAGGGTTAGAGGCTCGCCAAAAAATAGTGGGAGGCAAGAATTGAATTTGCAATACTCGTTGAATTACTCGCCATACACGCTCAAACAAATATCAATTCGTCAAATAAATTAAATATTAGTTGGACTAATATTTAAAATGTTGTTTTAATAAATAGTTGGACTATATATTCAAACTATTCATTTATAGTTGATTTTATAATTGGATTATAGTAATCAATATAATTGAATTTAATCTATTAAAGTATAGTTGATTATATAGTTGGACTATAGTAATCATTATATTAAATAGTACCTAAATCGATGATTAAATAGTTGGACTATTAAAATCAAGATAAAATTGAAAGATTGTCATTTAAAACATAATCCTGGGGAAAATTTATTTAAATGATTTAATTTTCAAATTGGGAATAAATTTCAGGATGGTCCTGGAAACATAATAAGTTACTTTATTTGATAAAATAACCTATTATGCCTAAACCTGGAGTTAAGCAAATAGTAGAGCATAATATTTGGAAGAATTATGTAATGATAACGTAAGTGCTTAATTCATTAAACTTGTCGCATTAGACTCCTTAATTCCTAATCAGAACTAAGGATTAGATCCTTAAAGTATGATGAAGAAATTGAAAGATCTTCATAAATCTATGTTTAGATTTTAGAAGTACTAAATTGCAATTAATAATTCTTGGAGAATTAATGACTATTCTCAAGGAGATAAAGTCAAACTTTGCAATTAGGCAAGTAGCGCAAGGCGCACTTTACTTCAGTATTCTAGAAACCAAAGGCTTCTGAAATATTGAAAAGGGTAAAGGCAAAATCATTATTATCTTCTGGGAAGATATAGGACATATCCTAAAGTGACTGCCGTTTGGACATGGCAGACATGAAGGAATTGAAGACGAGCAAGGCTCTAACTTCAAATATGTTTGTCAACATTATGTTCACTACTAGTATTAAAATTGGATTTTAGATACTTAGTGTGGTACATATATATATATATATATATATATATATATATATATATATATATTGATGTTCAGAATCTACTGTGAGCAGGATATTGACTTCAGTTGAGATTTAATCTGCGAATTTATTAACGGGACGAAAGTCGTTGTTTTAACCGTAGATACCTAAGTTTAGGAACTACCCTCGGGTGTGTACCTAAGTTAGGAAACTGTTATAATGTAACTAGTTTGACTAGGAATATTATCTTTATATCAGTGTATTATCCGTTGCGGATATACCTTTATATTTTAGAACACTAAAGTGTTTTATTATATAAGGATGATATTGAGATAAAAATATTAGATGTGAATAACAGAATTTATATTTTGAATATAAATAATATCTCAAACATATATAACATAACAAACAAATAGCTCAAATTGATTTGATCAGATGAAACTAATTGCGGCGTTGTTGTCTCGGACACAATCAAACAAGAATCGTATATCCGCACTTTTGAAGAGTGGATACTAGGACTAATTTGATTCCAATCAATAAAGTCTATGAATCTAGTTTATTGGGCAAAGTGCCTAAAACACTATTTACTTGGTAAAAGTGTAAATGCCATAGATCTGTTAGCCCTAGTTCATAGTGAAGCAAGTGGGCCCATGTCTAGCTAGGCTAGAGGTGGATATGAATATTTTGTGACCTTTACGGATGTGGCATCGCATTATGGTTATGTGTTTCTTTGAAACACAAATCGGAAACTTTTAAAGTTTCGACATGAAATAGACATACAGATCGGCTATAGTATTATACCGTCACGGTAAGACCGTAATGGAAAATACTTAAGCAATAAGTTTCTTATATACTTGAAAGAGTAAAGTATTCTTTCAAATGAGGACTCCTCCCGGAACATGTCATCCTAACGGTGTGTCTGAACCTGAGTAACCAAATTTTGTTGGACATAATAAGGTTAATCATGAGTCACTCTGAGCTACCATTTCCTTCAACGGATAAACATAAACAGTGCAGAACTTATTTAGAATAAGGTTCCATTAATAATCTGTTTGACAGATATCATATTAGATATGAACAGGAAAGAAACCAGGTTTCTCATTCCTAATAATTTGGGAATGCTAGGCATATGTTTGGATGATACCAAACTAGAACCCAAATTGGATAAGTGTCAATTGTAGGTTATCCTAGGGATACCATAAGTATTGTACTTATACAACTCACAAGAGAACAATTAGATTGTTGCTCACCATGCGGTTTTTCCTGAGAGGAATACCGATATGCAGTGGTAAGTGGGAGGATAGTAAAACTCGATGAAAATCAGAGTAATATTATTCTGGGCACCGATTCCTTAATGGAACATAAATAGTTCATCAAGGATGAAACTATACCAATAATCTTCGAATACACAAGAACCGCGTACGTCGGAGAGAGTCAGAAAATAACCTGGGGCATGGGTTTCTGATCTCACCTCGTAAAGATGTCTATCTTTTGAGGTATACGAACTGACTACGTATTAGAAAGTGATACAAGGTATCGACTCCATATTATGACAAAGTGTCATGAGTCCGAAATGGATTCCATGTATATCAACAAGTTTGGACACTAGTTGATGTACCGCAAGGCATTGTGTCTACTGGTACTTTATTAGTCTTCAAGGAAGACGTACATGGATGGCAACATACCAACATACTAAGCTAGGCTTTTAACGAAAAGGTATTGTTATCAACATTGTGTTGATTACGATTCAACCTTTTACCTGTTGCCACGGTAAGTCCATTTGGATAATGCTTGCTAATGCTGTATGTTTCATTTATGAAATATGACAGCTGGAACGTCAAAATCGCTTTCCTGAAAAGGAAACCTTTTAGAGGATGTTTATAACATCCTGACGGTTTTGTCGTATTATAACTAGCAAACAAGGTTTGCAGGTTATTTGATCCATGTTTGGATCGAAGCAAGCATAGGTTCTTGGAATTATCATTTTGATGTAATCATAATGGTGTATGATTTGATTCAAAACGAAAATGATTCTTGTGTATATAAGAGGGTTAGTGGGAGCGCACTGACAGTGGTTGTCCTATAAATAATGATAATATATGTCATTTCTTGGAAATGATATTCCCAAAATAACAATCGGTGAAAGCTTGGCTTTCGAGAAAATTCTCCGTAGAATTCTTGGGAGAAAACAACCTTTATTCAAGGAATAAAGATCTACAGGGATAGATTAAGTTGTTAGAACTCTCCGAGAAATCGTACATTGAATATATTTGACCTGGTGTCTCATATGCTTTGAGCATATAGATTCACAAATAGGCCAATCCGAGTGATAGTCACTGGATTAAAGTTAAGAACATACTTAGTATCTTAGAGAACTAAGGATGTTGTCTTAATCTGTGGAGAAGGAGAACTTGAAGTGACTGTGATCACTGTAGCAAGTTTCCTAACCGATAAGACGACTAAAAGTGGCAAACGGTACTACAAAGTTTGAATAACGGTACAGTGAGCTGGAAATCTTCCAAGCAAGATACTGTTACTGAATAAACAAAAAATGCGGGTTAATTGCTGCAGCTGAGGCGGCAATAGAAGCCTTCTGGGTCGATAAACAAATCTAATTAGATTAGATATAATTCTGTTAGCAGCTGAGCTAGGCGTCAGCATAGGCTAAAGAATTAATGGTCTCATCAACGATCCAGATATATACTTCGACTATTCATCTGATTCGTTCGGATCATACATCGTGGCGATGTGATGATCGTATAAATCGCATTAGACGATAATCATGCAAATCCGCTGACGAAAACCTTTTCTCAGCAATTTGAGCCAACCGTACATAGTTCAGGTGTTAGGCACTCGAGTGACTGGCTATAGGCCAAGTGGGAGATTGTTGGACAGTTATGACCCATAGCGTCACTATTTGTACAGATCATTGTGTTGTTGTACAAATTAACTATGTGATAAAGGAGATTACACTCTTATTATTTGTGATTAGATCACCTAGATGTATAAATGATGAGAGGTCCCTATGATTTGTTCCTGGACGGAGAATGATATGAGACAGTATCAATCAACGTAGGAAAAATCATTAAAATCCCTAGTCAGAGTATTATCGAGATTGGACATCGATAAATACATAAAAGACTAGTATTACACTTGTGCGTGTTTGTGAGGGCACAACGGCATAGTTCTCATATATTTGGGTATATGATACTCATGCAAGTGTAATAGAAGGTTGTGTTTTACCGATGGTACGGGAAACAGCTTCGCTCTGGATAGACCCCCTCGGAATTCCATTGGTAGTATGACTATGTGTCTATGGAAGTCCGAAATCAGGGTAGGTGTATTTGGTCTTAACCTGAGACTTGCACCACTAATACTTAAGACAATCAATATACTTTGGTTGAGGTCGTCCAGGTCTTTAACCGGTTATGTGTTCGCCAATATTGGGTATATTGAGAATCGTAGTGTGTTGGGTGTGATGTCAAGAGGGAAGTGTCACTCCAGTCATATGGAGATGATGGTCACGTAGGATACGGGACTGGTTCTCTTAAATGCTGCAGCTATCGGGATAAAATGACAAGGTCAGGTTTATCTGATTATAGAGACTAGTCACCAGACATCTGACATGTGCTTCGTACGGGGCGGACACAATTCCAGCCCCAGGCCTAGCACGTGACATCCGATACTGGATCGACATACACTATACTATGTATACTACGCCTGATATAGATCTTTTATTCCTGTAAGGATATTTCCGGAGAATTGGGTAGGCATGGCGCTTTGCTAGAAGCCAACCTTGTCTTCTAAATCGGTAAAACGTAGTACTTGGTACTTACGTGTTCGGATAGTCCGACGACCGTATTTACTGCCAACATATCCGAGGATCTCATGGGTCGCTTCCCAAAGATTCACCGATGATGTATGACTCGCACTTTAATTAATCTGGGATTAATTCGTTGAGAGAGAAAATTAATCTGGGATTAATTACGGAGATATTTTATCTGGGATAAAATATCGTCTAAAGAGAGAGAACGATTAATTTAGAATTAATCGGGTAAATTAATATATTTTATATATTAAACGAAATTGGATTTCGACACGGAATTGAAATTGGATTTTAATTCGAGCGAACGAATTAATTTAGAATTAATTCGTTAGCGACGTGAATAGTGATTTCGCTAGGCGTAATCATTTAATTACGACACGACGGAAAATTCGCTAATTAGGAATTAGCGAACCCGAGCCCGAGAGTTATTACGAGCGCATTCGAATTTCGAATTCAAGCGCGGCACGCAAGTCACATCAAGCGTCAAATCACATGTCACTTTGAGTGATGTGACAATTTGATTGAGTGATTTGACTTGATATGAGTTAGTGGAGTGGTTGGAATGTTTGGTATATAACTTGATTTTTGAAATCAATTATTTGATTTACACCATTTGACTTTTGACAAATAATTTGGTAAATCATTAACATATTTTTGGAAAATATATAAAGAAAACATATACCATTTTTCACTAACCAACTAACACTTCTTCTCCATCTTTTTCTCTCTCAAACTCACGCCCATGAGGGTTGTGAAAATGCTCACTGTTTTGTCTTCAAAACCGAGCAGTGGGAAGCAATTTTGAATGATTTTGTGGCAAAATCCAAGTGCTAGCACACTCCTTAGAGGCATACGAAGGTGATAGGGAAACCCACCCACGAGCCGGGAATCAAACGACGAAGCTTGGAGCTTCAAATGTTGGATCAAAATCTGATTTTTGGAGGCAGAAAATCTGCACAGCAGTGGCGTTTTTGGAGGGCAGAATTTCAGTTTTGTTCTTTACCATATCGTCTCAACCGATCGATGTGAGTATTCCGCTACCTCCGTTGATGTATTCACACTTGTTATTCATGCTTATATGGATCTTGGGACCTAATTAGAAACCAACAGTTGGGAGCTTAATGATTGCGACACGTGTTGGCTCATGATTGGCTGATTTCAGATTCTTATCTGCCACGTGTCAAATACGGATAAGTGAGTCAATAATTGAGCTGACATGGCGACACGTGGTGATTGTGACTGTCGACACCATAGAATGATGACACGTGGCACGTTGTGATTGGTTGATGATGACGTGGCGGTGATGTGGCACATTGACTCGGTGAACTGGTGATAACGTGGAGTGACACGTGGCGACACGTGGTGATGGCGACTGTCGGCACCGTAGAATGATGACATGTGGCACGGCGCACGTTAGGAGATCGGCTGTGATGGTGACACGTGGCATGGCGCACATTAGCAAATTTAAATTTCTCAGATTCTGACTTGTGGACCAGGCGCACGTTAGCAAGTCTTGGTGCATGTTGGGCGTCGCGACGCAGATAAATTACAAAAATGCCATTTTCGTCCTTTTTCACTGTTTTGGTCCCAAATCACCTCCAGAATGTCCTGAAACTTTATTTATCTACAAAATAACACAAAACACATCAAAATATTCACAAAACTCAAGAAACTATACAAAATATTAGGTCAAATGAGTGGGAAATAGTGATATAATTACCACTCATCACACCCCCAAACCTAACATTTTGCTAGTCTTCGAGCAAAACATAGAATAAAATAACATAAACATTTTTAAAATAAAATTTTACAAAGCCACTTTCGTAGGGATCACAATTGCATTTCGCGTATGCAACAAGCCTTTAAACCTCTAGGTGTCCTTAGTGGACGAGTTGTAGTCTCGTGAGGGTTTACAGCAATGATACCCACAAACATTTTACAAAAGTAAAAAGGTAGTGAAACTAATGCTCACAAAAGCAAAAAGACAAGCGAAAAGAGAATAAAGAAGTTAGTGACTAATCAGGTGAAACTTCTACTACAAGTTACTAGTTGTTTTGTTTCATTCTAAATTACCGAATAAGTAAATTCTCATATTATATTTACCATTCTCCATATACACAGGCGACAAAATATTAAACAAGTCATTTTTGCCCACAACAGTCACAAGTGCAGTTAATAAGAGAGTAATATTTTTGTCCTAAAGTTTTATCAGAATTCACACCTTTTTGTAGCAATGAAATAATTTTTCTGAATTTTTCTTTGATTTTTGATATTTTTTTTATTTATATACAATATCTTCCATCTATATAGCGAGTGTTGGGCCGGTGACTCCCAAACCAGTTGGCTTTAGGGCACCAGGTGTTAAGACACCCCTACGGACTTAATTACTCAAACTTCAGATATATATTTTTGCAGCATCTTTGATCCATGTAGCGAGCTTTGGGCCAGTGACTCCCAAACCAGTTGGCTTTAGGGCACTAGGTGTTAAAACACCCTTACAGACTTAATAACTCGGACCTCAGATGTTTTTTTTTTACTCCATTGCTTTTTGAGATGCTTCCTCCAATTAAACTAGAGCACTGAATATTACAAACTTTTCAATTTTAGCTCATGTCCGTATGTTACAATGTACATTGATAATATCGACTAACTGAGCATATGAAGATCCATTTTAGTCAGTTTTATGGAGAATTTACAAATTAAATAATTCAAAAGGAAATAAACAAAAATTAACTTGTTCCGAAATAGGTTTGAGATACGTTTCATGAGTGAAAACTCCATACTCAGCTATCTCTTACCAATTTCACCTTTTTAGTCAAAATAATAACACAAAAACGTAACATATTTTTGTAATTTTTGATAATTTTTCATTTTTTTTGTATTTTTCGAAAAATTTTGGACTAAAAATAAAAACAACACACAAACTAAAAACAAGGTACTGATCAACTAATTCCCCCCAAACCTAAATGAGACATTGTCCCCAATGTCTTAAACAGTAGAAGAAGAGTTTAGAAGATAATACATGGTTAGCTGAAATTCTACAGGAAATTAAAGGTTAAGATCCAAATTAATCCGACGCCTCTTACCACGATCGTCCTCGGACCAATTTATCTTTGAAATAATCGGGGCAATTTTTGGTTCATAAGCTAAGATTTGGTCAATTAGATCCGAAGCAGTTCTGGCAGTGAAGGGAAGTTCTTTTAAAGGTTTTGACACGAACCCATTTCTCCGGGCATCATCAAGAAACACACAAAGAAAATCATAAAATCCATCAACGTTAAACAGCGCAATTGGTTTCTGGTGTATGTTCAGGTTCGCCCAAGATAGTACTATAAAAATTTCCTCCAATGTGCCCAAGCCACCTGGCAAAGCTATAAAAGCATCAGCACGGTTAATCATTTCTACCAGTCATTCAGACATAACTGACATGATTAACTCTTCTCCGTTTGATGGTCCAATAAGATTTACCTCCGCCAAGGGTTTTGGGATGATTCCCAAAACTTGATTGCCTCCCTCCTGTACAGCTTTTGAAACGATCCCCATTAGTCCAAGATTGCCTCCGCCATATACTAAGTGCATATTCCTTGCAGCTAAGACTCGACCCAATTCCTGTGCTGCTTCTATGTATTGTGGCTTAGTACCAACACTACTACCGCAAAATACACAGATGTTTTCAACTCGTCTTCTTGAAGTGGCTTCCATGTTTTACTCTGGATATCTTCAAAAGTGCAATGATGAGTTGAATTTATAACACCTGCCAATCGGACCATTGCTTCAATAATCAAACGAATATCAGTAGGAATACCTTTGATCATCAGTAGTCTCATCCGTTCCAAGTGAGCTTTGTAGACTTTCATCAGAGATTTTTGAGGGACAGAAGGAAATTGCTTGCGAAGATTTGCGAGAGCTTCTTCCAGCGTGAAATGACTTTACCCGCAAAAATTAAACACACAAAAATAAAACACACCAGATCACAATATATACAAAAATTGCATGGGTTGCCTCCCTGCTAGCGCTAAGTTTAAAGTCGTCAACTAGACGTGACTTCTCGAATGTTAGGCTGGATATGAAAGTGTGACACTTTCTTTTTGTCGCTTAAATGATTCTCCCAAGTAGTGTTTGACACGCTTGTTTTTAACCTTGAAAGTTTTGTTGGAGTCAGGATCATGTATCTCAACGGCTCTATCTGGTAAAACTTTGGTGATCACAAATGGACCTGACCACCGTGATTTTGGCTTACATGGGAAGAATTTCATCCTTGATTTGTTTAACAATACCTTTTGCCCTGGTTCCAGTTGTATGCGCACTAACTTCTCATCATGTCTCTTCTTGGCATTTTCTTTGTACGATTTGGCATTCTCAAAAGGCTGATTGTGAAATTCCTCCAATTCGTTAAGCTGATGGAACTTTTTCTCTTCTGTTGCTTGTAGTGTAAGAATTGGTTTTTTAGTGCAAAAGACGCTTTATCGTCAGACTTCACACGCAATTGACATGTTTTAAGTTTGTCAATAGAACTTTGCATTGCATTGGAGTTCTGAATGGTACTGTGTATCACATCAAGTCTGAAACATTCTTCCTTCTTTTCATCATCTGGGAAATTCATGGCCTTGAAAACATTGAATGTTACTTCTTGGTCTTGTACCCTCATGGTTAGTTCTCCTTTTTGTACATCAATAATGGTTCGACCTGTAGCCAATAATGGTCTCCCGAGGATGATTGGCACGTCTGCGTCTTCCTCTATATCAAGGACAATAAAATCTACTGGGAAAAAGAATTTATCAACCTTGACCAGCACATCTTCAACTACGCCTCTTGGAAATACGAGTGTTCTATCAGCAAGTTGTAGAGAGAGTGAAGTGGGCATTGTTTCTCCAATCTGCAGTTTCCAGAAAATAGAAAAAGGCATCAAATTAACACTTGCACCTAAATCACATAAAGCCTTACCAAAGTTATGTTCTCCTATGATGCAAGGAATGGTGAAACTACCAGGATCCTTCAGCTTTGGAGGAAGCTTCCTCTGAATGATGGCGTTGCATTCTTCTGTCAATGCTACTGTCTCGTAATCTCCCAATCTTCGTTTTTGTGAAAGAATGTCTTTCATGAATTTTACATAGCTGGGTATTTGTTCCAAGGCTTCTGCAAATGGAATGTTGATGTGCAGCTTTTTGAACACCTCCAGGAAACGAGCAAACTACTTGTCCAGTTTGTTTTTCTGAAGACGCTGAGGAAAAGGTGGAGGTGGAGTGATCTGTTCTTTTTTATTTGCTTCTTTTTCCTCCATCTGTTGTTCTGTTTCTTTTGGAACTTCCTCAGCAGTTGTTTTGGCTCCAACATCTTTTTTGATTTCAGTACCGCTTTTTAACATGATGGCATGTCACTACTCCTTCCCTATGTTCCTTGGATTTTCCAGGAAGTTGCTGATGTGGGCATTAAGATCTTCAGTTGCATTCCCCCCAAACTGAACTGACTGTTGAATCATCTAAATGCATGTTTTGATGTCACCCGTATTTGCTGGTAAGGGAGGAAGTACAATACAAGAAATGAGTCTGTCAACCACCGGAATGGTTCTGTCTTGAATGGGAATTGGTGGTGCAACTTCCAAAGGTTCAGGTTCCATGTTGACTAAAGCTTCTTGGCCTTCTCGTCTTTCCATTCTCAACTGTCTGATGGTTCTTTCAATTTCCGGGTCAAGCGGTCGGAGTTAAAAGCTTCTGGTTCGTCTCATGAAGGATCTGAGAAACTGAAACACAAGAAAACAAAAATAATAAGTAAGAAAAAAAAGAAATTAGATACAAGTAAAGGTATCTAACCTCTAAACTAATAGTGAAAGATAAATAAGTCCCCGGCAACGGCACCAAAAACTTGACCGGCGTAAACCCACACGTATAACGCAAGCGCACATATCGTTCAAGTAGTATAAAAAGTATCGATCCCACGAGGACTTAATACCTAATCTATTAATTTTATGAGGTCAAATGATTACTAGTATCTAACAGGTTGATTGATTGATTTGAAATGGTGATGATTCTAAATTTTAAAACAAGTAAATAAAATTACACGAATGTCGGTTTAAGAAAATTCAATATTAAAAACTATATAGGGTTGTGAATCTTTCTAATATCTTTTAAAAGATGAAGTGGTTATTTCATGTTTGTGTAATAAATCGGTTTACTAACCTGGAACACTAAATTATGCGAAAGCCTCTGTCGATGGTCAGACGTAAATACCCAGTTTAACCCAATTGAACCATATGTCTATGTCAACCAAATTATCTGGATTCATTAAGTTTAAGTTCCAATTATGGCTAACCTCGCCCGACAGGTATAAGGCGATAAGAAACTAGATAGAAAGCTCCCTATTTACATCAGAGAATTCAGAGAGGAAGGTACATCTGAAACTGAAATTTCGAGCTCTATTTATAGGCGTCAGTAGGGGGTCGGCATCGCGATGCCTAGCTCGCATCGCGACACGCGTAATTGTCGACGTGGCAGCTTCTGGTTCGTTGGGTGAGATTCTGGATAAGGCGATAAGGTGACACGTGGCAAGGTGGTTGGGAGCTCAATGATTGCGACACGTGGCGGCTCGTGATTGGTTGATTTCAGATTCTTATCTGCCACATGTCAATTGTGGATAAGTGAGTCAATAATTGAGCTGATATGGCACTGACGTGGCGACACATGGCGATTGTGACAATCGACACTATAGAATGATGACACATGGCACGTTGTGATTGGTTGATGATGACGTGGCGGTGACGTGGCACGTTGCCTCGGTCAACTGGTGATGTGGATGATGACATGTAGTGACAAGTGGAGTGACAGATGGCGACACGTGGCGATGGCGACTGTCGGCATAATAGAATGATGACACGTGGCACGGTGCATGTTAGCAGATCGGCTGTGATGGTGACATGTGACACGGCGCACGTTAGCAAAGTCAAATTCTCAGATTCTGACTTATGGACCCGGTGCACATTAGCAAATCTTGGTGCATATTAGGCGTCGAGACGCCAAAGGCTTGCGCGTCGCGACGTGGAAAAATTAAAAAAATGCCATTTTCGATCTTTTTCACTATTTTGGTCCCAAATCACCTCCAGAATGTCATGAAACTTTATTTATCTACAAAATAACACAAAACACATCAAAATATTCACAAAACTCAAGAAAGTATACAAAATATTAGGTCAAATGAGTGGGAAATAGTGATATAATTACCACTCATCAATCTTCGGGAAGCGACCTATGAGATCCATGGATATGTTGGCAATAAATCCAGTCGTCGAACTATCCGAACACGTGCGTACCTCGTACCATGTTCTTACTGATTTATGAGACATGGTTGGCTTCTAGCAAAGTGTCGTGCCTACCCAATTCTCCAGAAATATTCTTTAAGGAATATATAATCTATAACAGGCGTAGTATAAGTAGTATTGGGTATTGCGATCCAGTATCTGATGTCACATGCAAGGCCTGGGGCTGGAATAGTGTCTGCCTCGTATGAAGCATATATCGGATCATAATCAACTAGTCTCTATAATCGGATAATCATGACCTTGTCATATTATCCTGATAGTTGCAACATAATAGAGAACTGGTTATGTATCCATGCGTGATCATCATCTCCATATGACTAAAGTGATACCTCCGTATTGACATCACACCCAATACACTACGATTCTCAATAAACCTAGAAGAGGCGTACACATAACTTGTTAAAGTCCCGGACGACCAAAACCAAAGCGTATTGATTGTCGCAAGCACTAGCGATGCAATTCTCAAGTTAAGACCAAATACACCTACCCTGAAGCGGATTCCCATAGACACATAGTCATACTACCAATGGGATTCTGCGGGGTCTATCCAGAGCGAAGATGTTTCCGTACCATCGGTAAACACAACCTCCTCTCGCACTTACATAAGTATCCAATACTTAAATATATGAGAAATATGTTGTTACGCTTCCATAACACGCACAATGCAATACTAGTCTATTATGCATTATCGATGTCCAGTCTCGATAATACTACGACTAGGGATATTTAATGATTAAACTTTTGTGGATTGATATTGTCTCATATCTTATAATCTGGAACTAATCATAAGGACTTTTATCATTTATATATATAAGTAATCTAATAACAAAATGATAAATCAATTTCATTGTCACATAGTTAATTTGTATAAAAACCATAATATCTTTTACAAATAGTGACGCTATGGGTCATAATTGTCCAACAATCTCCCACTTGGCCTATCGACAGTCACTCAAGCATCTAACACATGAACTATGTACATGTCGCTCAAACTTTTGATGAGGAATAGCTTTCGTCAGCTGATCTGCAATGTTGTCATCTGATGCGACCTTCTCGATCTTCCCATCGCCACGATGTATGATCTCACGAATCAGATGGAAACGTCGAAGAGCATTCTTGGATCGTTGATGAGACCGCAGTTCCTAAGCTTGCGCTATAGCCCCGTTATTGTTACAATACAATGGAACGGGCTCAGCTGCTAATGCAACTACTCCTAATCCAATTAGGAATTTACGGATCCAAACTGCCTATTTTGCTGCTTCAGCTGCAACAATATACTCCGCTTATGTTGTTGAATCGGTAACAGTCTATTGCTTGGAAGATTTCCAGCTTACTGCTCCGTTGTTTAAACAAAATATGTACCCGGATTGTGACTTACAGTCGTCTTTATCGGTTTGGAAACTTGCATCGGTAAACCCAGTTACCTCAACTTCTCCATCTCCATAGATTAAGAAAACATCCTTAGTTCGTCTAAGATACTTAAGGATATTCTTAATCGCCATCCAGTGACCATCACCTGGGTCGGCCTGATAGCGACTATACAGGCTCAAAGCATACGAGACATCAAGTCGCATACATATCATGGCATACATAATCGATCCAACTACCGAGGCAAATGGCATACATAATTAAGTTTTAGGACACATGTCTTTAGATAGAGTGACACCATGTGACACTGGCAATAGTCCTTTCTTAGACTGTTCCATGTTGAATCTCTTCAACATTTTATAAATGTACTTGCTCTGGGAGAGTCTAAGCAGCTTTCTAGATCTATCCCCGTAGATCTTTATTCCTAGAATAAAGGCTGCTTCTCTCAGATCCTTCATGGAGAATTTTAATGAAAGCCAAGCTTTCACCGATTGTAGCATGGGAATGTCATTTCCAATAAGCAATACATCATCGACATAAAGGATAATGAATGTCAGTGTGCTCCCACTAACCTTCTTATATACATAAGGATCATCATCGTTTTGAACGAAATCATATTCTTTTATGATCTCATCAAAACATTGGTTCCAAGAACGCGATGCTTGCTTCAATCCATAAATAGATCGATTTAACTTGCAAACCTTGTCTGCATGTTTAGGTATGACAAAACCATCAGGTTGTTGCATATAAACATCCTCCAAAAGATTTCCGTTAAGGAAAGTGGTTTTGACGTCCATCTGCCATATTTCGTAATCGAAATATGCAACAATAGCAAGCACAATCCAAATGGATTTAATCATGGCAACAAGTGAAAAAGTTCATCGTATTCGACACCATGTCGTTGACGATACCCCTTCGCTACAAGCCTAGCTTTGTACGTTTTTATGTTGCCATCCATGTCGGTCTTCTTCTTGAAGACCCATTCGCAACCAATAGGCTTTACGCCTTCGGGTGCATAAACCAGTGTCCAAACTTGGTTGGTGTACATGGAATCCATTTCGGACATCATGGATTCTTGCTATAAAGTGAAATCAATACCTTGTATCACTTCCTCATACGTAGCTGATTCGTCTTCCTCAATAAGATTAATATCTACATGAGGTGAGATCAGAAACCCATACCTCTTAGGTTGTTTTCTGACTCTCTCCGACCTACGCAGTTCTTATGTATTCGAAGATTGTGGTACAGTCTCATCTCTGATGAACTTTTCATGTTCCGTTAAGGATTCTGTGCCAGGAACAATATCACTATGATTTTCATCGAGTTCTACTTTCCTCCCACTAACCACTGCATTTAGGAATTCCTTCTCAAGGAAAACCGCATGTAGAGCATCAAATACTTTGTTCTCTTGTGGGTGATAGAAGTAATATAGAGCATCAAATACTTTGTTCTCTTGTGGGTGATAGAAGTAATATACTTTGGTTTCCCTATGATATCCTACAAATAGGCATTTATCCGATTTGGGTTCTAGTTTAGTACCTTCCAAACGTTTGACGTATGCCCAGCAACCCCAAATCTTCAGGAATGAGAAACCCGTTTTCTTTCCTGTCCATATTTCATATGGAGTCTGTTGAATAGACTTTGACGGAACCTTATTCAAAATAAGTATTGGACTGTTCAATGGATATCCCCAGAAGGAAATAGGTAGCTCTGTGCGACTCATCATCGACCTTACCATGTCTAACAAAGTTCGGTTTCTCCGTTCGGACACACCATTTAATTGCGGTGTTCCGGGAGGAGTCCACTGTGAAAGAATACATACTCTTTCAAGTAATCAAGAAACGCATTGCTCAAGTATTCTCAACCACGGTCCGACCGTAATGTTTTAATACTTTTGCCGGTCTGTTTTTCAACTTCGTGTCGAAACTCTTTGAATTTCTCAAAGGTTTCCGACTTGTGTCTCATAAGATACACATAACCTTAACGCGATGCATCATCCGTAAAGGTTACGAAGTATTCATATGCACCTCTAGCCTGGCTAGATATGGGCCCACAAACGTCACTATGAACAATGGCTAACAGTTCGGTGGCACGTGCACCTTTACCGCTAAAAGGTGTTTTACCCATTTTGCCTAATAACAAGATTCGCAGATATCATATGAATTTGGATCAAATCCATCCAAGTACCCACTCTTCGAAAGTGTGGATATGCGAGTCTTGTTAATGTGTCCTAAAAGACAATGCCACATATAAGTTTCATATTTGTTACTTAGTTTAAGCCTTTTGTTTGTCACATTATATGTTTGAGATTGATTTATATTCAAAATATAAAGACCGCTATTCACATCAGCACTGCATCTCTCCATATCATTTTTATACATAAAACACCCAGTGTTTCTAAAACAAAAGTATAGCCACATTGGGCCAATAAAGATACAGATATAATATTCATAGTCAAACTAGGTACATAATAACAGTCTGAAAGATTAAGTACATGCCCCGAGGGCAGTTCCAAAATATAAGTCCCAACAGCCAAAACGGCGACTCGAGTCCCATTTCCAACGCGGAGGTCAATCTCTCATGAGGCCAGTCTCCTGCTAATCCACAGATCCTGCACATCAGTACATATATGAGTACCACAACCAGAATCAAAAATCCAATTTTTAAAACTAGAGGTAGACATGTTTATTTCTATAACAAACATACATGAAGCCGGTGTCTTGCCCGCTTTGATTTCCTTCATGTGCGCCTTGTACTCACGGCAGTCACGCTTCCAGTGACCCCGTTTTCCATACTGCAGGCATACATCTTGGGATTTGTCCTTAGCCTTCCCAGAAGACTTTGACGATTTGGGCTTGCCCTTTTTCTTCTTCTTCTTCTTCATTACACCTCCAGTCACCTTGGGTCAAGCCCTCGGAGACTGAGATGTTGAAGCGAAATGCGCCTCGTGTTTTTTGTCCTTCAACAGCTCTTTTTCTGCTTCATGCAGCATTGCCATCAGTTCTCCAAGAGTATGGTCTTGGTTCATCATATTGTAGTTCATGATGAACCCACTCCAGCTATCAAGAAGAGACTGCAAGATCAAATCTATAGAAGTCTCACCCTCAAAGGTTATGCCTAGCTGACCTAGCTGTTCAATGTCAGCAATCATCTGTGACACATGGTGCCAACAGACGTACCCTCTGACATTCGTGAGTGAAAGAGTTTTTTCTGCAATTCATACATTTGCGATCTAAAGTTTGATCGATGAAGGTCCTTCAATTTTAACATCATAGTATTGGGATCCAATCCCTTGTTTTGGCGACGAAATTGAGGGGTCATCGTAGCGAGCATGACAGACTGATCAGTTGAGTTGTCATCGCTATGAGTCTTCCAAAGCTCAAGCTCAAGCGGTTGCTCATTTCCGGGCTTAGGCCCGAGGGTTCTCTCTATCATATAGAGCATCCTCTCAGCCCCCAGGACAATCCTGAGGTTCATATCCCAATCAGGAAAGTTCACGCCATTAAAGACATTTTCGCCCATGATAATGTCTCCAACTCCGATCTTTCCAGTCATCTTAATTGTTATAGTCAAACTATTCAATTAACGATATTTGGGTACAATCCAACTGTTACAAGAAAATTAATAAAATATTAGTCCAACTAATAAATATTTAATTGACGAAATAATTTGAAAGCGTGTAATGCCAAGTATTTGAACGAAATTGCAAATTCAATACTGGCCTCCCACTATTTTTCGGCGAGCCTCTAACCCTCTGTTGAGTACTCGGGAAATCTAGTTTCCTAGTGGGCTAGGATCCCGTTAAATAACACACAACCTTGACTTTGGCCAACAAGCTGTATGATATTTAACTAGGTAGATCTCTAAGATCAATTGGATCTCATCCAATTCCTAGATCCAGTAGGTGGACTTCCAAGTCCGAAACTTATATATATATATGCCAATATATCCAAAATTATTTTCCTAACCTTTTTCCTCTGAATCAACTAAGCCTTGGCTTTGGTTCAACAAGCTTAATGATTCCAGTTAAGCGGGACCCATTGACCTTGGAAAGCTTCGTAATCGATATCGATGAACAAGAAGTGATCTTGACTTTGGCCAACAAATCGCAACTTGGGCAAGACATACGATATGGAATAAAGCCTTCATGATTCAAACACATCCGCGATGGAAAAAGGTCTTGACTTTGGCCAACAAACCAGTGCCAATCTTGGATCTTGAGAATGAATCATTCAATGGAAGGAAAACACTTAATATTTATTGAGTGTTTTTCGCGTAATTGGCAACCAATTAATTATCTTTGATTAGGTCTCATCATACACCCTTAAGCATGCATTCTAAAAGCATAATGAGGCGTGGTAAATAAATTAATAATGATATGCGGATTGATATCTCACAAATTGTTCCTAGAACAAATCACTCCATTTCCTCTCCCGGCTAGCACTATTCTAATTTCTACCCAATTACATAATACAATAAAGAAACCTCATTACATTGAGGGGAATTGTGAGAAGAGAATTAAAGAATCGAGAGATAAAGCTGGACACGCAGGTCCAATTTAATAAATTCTAAATTTTTACAACAATTTCCAAAATTGTCCACACCCATCTAATATCCATCTGATATACATTATTCATACAACACATCCATGTATTCACACAAAGCATGTTATTCAATCAATCTAATCCAATTAATTAATCTTTGAATAAAGTGATCGTCCAATGTTCAAACAACGATTTGATTTGCGCGAGTCCAACTCGTTGAAGAATAAGTACTCAAAGTACGAATTCTTGAATTATATCGAACTACAATTTTAAATCCGATTTAATTTGTATTCAATACTAATTCTTTATTTAATTCCAATTAAATAATTACACATTTAATGCGCCTTTACGACTTAGATTCTAAATCTAATCTTAATGGGTCTCAAAGCCCAATTAACATCCAATGTCAATTAATTAAAGTCCAATGGGCTTTCAATTAATTTATTAAGGCATGGACTTTGGCAACCAAAGCCCAAAAGGAATCATTATTTGCCACAAAATTAATTTTGGTCCATTAGGCCCAAATAATTATTTAAAGACCCATTTATTATATTTGGATTTAATGGAATGGTTTTAGGCCCAATTTGGATCTAATCCAATTGTCCTAAACCAACTTGGCCCAACCAAGCCCATTAGGCCCAAATACAACAATTTTACCCCAATTCTAAATTAAGCCCAATTAATTAAATTCTAATATTCCAAATTCACTTTAATTAATTAAAGTGTATTGCACTAATTAATTATTTAAATTAACATTTCCAAAATATTAATTTAATCAATTAATCATGCTTTATTATATTCAACACATGTCCAACATTATTGAAACAAAATCAATTCATTAACATGCTCCTTTGGTCACGGCAATGGAGGGATTTTTATATCCGATTTTGATTTCAATCCAATTAAATCACATATCAATATATCCATCATTTTAAACGCATCCAATGGTCCGAAAATCAAAATCACCATGACTTTAGAATTCATCACCATTCGGCCAAGCATAAGAATTTTGGGAAAATTAATCCAATTAATTTTTCATCAAATTGATCATGCATAACACTTAGTTATCATTATATAAACATACTCAAACAAACAATTTGATCAAACATGCTTAAATCAAAAATACCCAAATTCAAGTATATAAACCCTAAGTTCATTTCATGCTCAAATTGGCTCATGATACCATTGTTGGTCTCTAAGATCATCCCAAGAACATTTCAAGCATGATAAAAGTGTGAATACTAAAAGGAAGTATAGCGGAATTATACTTACAAAGAACGGTTATAGGATGTGTTGATAACAAAAACTTTGTTCCTTTTGAAATTGTTCCAAGCTTTCTTTGAATGATGAATCAAGCTCCAAGCTTTGATCGTTGATTCCAAGCTCAATGGAAAGTTTCCCTAACACCTTTGTATGATTCCTTGATGTGCTAGCAATGGAGATTTTGCAACAAAATCCTCTAGTTTTTCCTTCATAGTTCTCGGCAATTGAGAGCTTTTGGAAAGGGAGAGAATGGCGTGAAGAGAGAATATAAGAGTGATGATTTGTTGACTTGTTAATTGATTTCCAAAATCAAAATAATGATATACCAATATTTGTTAATAAGTCATTCACTTTCAACTTGAGTGTAAAACAAGCCATCAACCACCCACCAAATTAAATCACCAAAAAGTTGATCAAAGTGACTAGGTGATGTGACTTGTGATGTGACTTGTGGGCCCCACTTGATTCAAAATCCGATTGGGCCCGTAACACACATCCCGGGCTCGGGTTCGTTAATTCCGAATTAATGAATTTTCCATTGCGACGTAATTAAATCAAATTCAATTAAATAATTATGCCTAGCAAAATTACTATTAAGTCGCTCGCGAATTAATTCAAAATTAATTCGTTCGCCCGAATTGAAATCTAATTTTAATTCTGTTATGAAATATAATTTCATTTAATCTATCGAATATATTATTTAATCGTAATCGTTCTCTCTCTTCTAGTTGAAATTTATCCCAGATAAATTCTTACCGTAATTAATCCCAAATTAATTTTCTCTCTCTTATAATTAATCCCAGATTAATTCTGTGCGAGTCATACGTCTTCGGTGAATCTTCGGGAAGCGACCCATGAGATCCCTGGATATGTTGGCAGTAAATCCGGTCATCGGACTATCCAAACATGTGTGTACCTTGTACCACGTTCTTACCGATTTACGAGACATGGTTGGCTTCTAGCAAAGCGCCGTGCCTACCATATTCTCCAGAAATATTCTTTAAGTAATATATAATCTATAACAGGCGTAGTATAAGTAGTATTGTGTATTGCAATACAGTATCTGATGTCACATGCAATGCCTGGGGCTGGAATAGTGTTTGCCCCGTACGAAGCATATATTGGATCACAAGAAACTAGTCTCTATAATCGGATAATCATGACCTTGTCATATTATCCTGATAGTTGCAACATAATAGAGAATTGGTTATGTATCCCTGCGTGATCATCATCTCCATATGACTGAAGTGATACTTCCGTCTTGACATCACACCCAATACACTACGATTCTCAATAAACCCAGAAGAGGTGTACACAGAACCTGTTAATGTCCCGGATGACCAAAACCAAAGCGTATTGATTGTCGCAAGCACTAGCGATGCAAGTCTCAGGTTAAGACCAAATACACCTACCCCGAAGCGGATTCCCATAGACACATAGTCATACTACCAATGGGATTCTGCGGGGTCTATCCAGAGCGAAGCTGTTTCCTTACCATCGGTAAACACAACCTCCTATCGCACTTGCATAAGTATCCAATACTTAAATATATGAGAAATATGTTGTTACGCTTCCATAACACGCACAATGCAATACTAGTCTATTATGCATTATCGATGTCCAGTCTCGATAATATTACGACTAGGGATATTTAATGATTAAACCTTTGTGGATTGATATTGTCTCATATCTTATAATCCGGAACTAATCATAAGGACTTTTATCATTTATATATATACAAGTAATCTAATAACAAAATGATAAAATGCAATTTCCATTGTCACATAGTTAATTTGTACAAAAACCACAATGTCTTTTACAAATAGTGACGCTATGGGTCATAATTGTCCAACACTGAAGCCACGAGGCCCAAAGAAAAATAAGGGCAAGGCCAAGGCTCCAGATCACCTAAAGCCCAATGGTAAGGTGGAGAAGAAAAAAGGAAATGGGAAATGTTTCTTTTGTAGAAAGAATGGTCATTGGAAGAAAGACTGCAGATCCTTGAAATCCAAAGAAGCTAGGGAAGCCCAAGAGGCCAAGAAGCCCAATGCTTCAGGTATGTTGTATATGATTGAACTATATTCTCAAAACTCTAAACCTTCTACTTGGGTGCTTGACACCGGTTGTGGGACTCACTTGTGTAACAATGTGCAGGGCCTGAGAAACAGTAGGAGACTCCGTCATGGGGAGGTTGACTTATGCATGGGTAATGGAGCAAAACTAGATGCATTGTGCGTGGGGACTTATTCATTAGTTTTGCCGAATGGTTTAGTTTTAGACTTAGAAGATTGTGTTTATGTACATTCTCTAGTAAAGAACATCATTTCAATTTCTTCTTTATGTAATAAAGGTTTTTCATGCCTAATAAGTTATAATGAATGTTATATTTATTTCAATGAAATAAAATATGGAGATGGTATTTTGAATAATGGTATCTATGTCTTAGAAACTAATAAAGAAAGTTCAACCTCTAATATATACAACGTTAACTCGAATAATCTCAATGAATCACTTCTATGGCACATTCGCTTAGGCCATATCAATGAAACAAGATTAACTAAGCTACATAAGGATTGGTATTTCAAACCCTTCAAATATAAACCTTATGGAACTTGTGAGTCTTGTTTACTTGGTAAAATGACCAAATTACCCTTCAAAGGTAAAGAACAGCGTGCAGCGGAGACATTAGAACTCATACACTCTGATGTATGCGGACCAATGTCAGTCACCACTAGAGGTGGATTCTCCTACTTCATTACCTTTATCGATGATCATTCGCGATATGGGTATGTGTACCTTATGCGGTACAAATCTGAAGCCTTTGAGAAAGTCAAAGACTTCAAGGCTGAAGTAGAAAACCAGCTTAATAAAAGTATTAAGTCACTAAGGTCTGACCGAGGTGGTGAATACTTAAGCAACGAATTTCAAGATTACTTGAGAGAAAATGGCATTGTTTCCCAGTGGACTCCTCCGAGAACTCCACAACATAATGGGGTCTCCGAAAGGAGAAATCGAACATTATTAGATATGGTCCGGTCAATGATGCCAGACACGGATCTACCTCTTTCATTTTGGGGTCTTGTTTTAGAAACTGCAACGCTACTACTAAACCAAATTCCTTCCAAGACTGTTAGTCAAACACCATATGAGTTATGGTCTGGGAAACATCCTAGTCTTAGTTATATAAGAATTTGGGGATGTGACGCATATGTCAAGCTCACACAAACAAACAAATTGGATGATATGGCAGTTAAATGTAAGTTTGTAGGATATCCCTTGAACTCAATAACATACGTGTTCTACGTCCCAAATTAACAAAGAACATTTGTCTCACGAAATGCTAAATTTCTAGAGAATGAATTCATTCTCAAGAAAAATATTAGGAGTAGACTTGACCTCGATGAGGTACGAGAAGAACAAATTAACATAGAACTAAACCCCAGGCCCCTCAAAAGGGCAGCGACGGAACAACCACAAGGTTATGAACTAATAAGGTATGGTAGGGAAAGACATGAGCCTGAAAGATATGGTTTCCATATTGATGAGGAACATGAGCATGTCATTGATGATGACGATCCCACCAGTTATGACGAAGCAATGCGTGACATTGATTCAGTCAAGTGGCTTGAGGCCATGAAATTTGAAATAGACTCTATGTATCAGAATCAAGTCTGGGACTTGGCAGATGCACCTGAAGGGATAAAACCGATAGGCTACAAATGGATTTACAAGCGTAAAACTGATGCAGAAGGCAACATCCAAACCTATAAGGCTAGGTTGGTCGCGAAAGGTTATAGACAAATCCAAGGAATTGACTATGATGAATCCTTCTAACCTGTTGCAATGATAAAGTCCATTCGAATTTTACTGGCACTAGCTGCACACTTTGATTATGGGATTTGGCAGATGGATGTCAAAACTGCTTTCCTTAATGGGAACCTCGTAGAGGAAGTCTATATGACACAACTTGAGAGGTTTGCATCTAAGGATGATCATAATAAAGTATGCAAGCTTAAACGATCCATTTATGGACTCAAGCAAGCCTCCAGAAGTTGGAATATACGATTTGATGAGACAATCAAAGAATTTGACTTCATCAAAAATGTAGATGAGCCTTGTGTTTATAGGAAAAGTAGTGGGAGTGGTGTTGTATTTCTTGTATTATATGTCGATGTATATTAATCATCGGGAATGATATTCCCATGATGCAAGCCACCAAGCAATGGTTATCTCAGAATTTCTCCATGAATTTCTCAGAATTACTCATGGGCTTTGGCAATTATGGATCAAACCCAAAATGCCAAGGCCCAAGTTAGGAATCACCTTATGCCAAAAATAAATTTAGGCCCATTAGGCCCAATTAAATTTTTAAAGGCCCAATAGTAATATATTTGGACTTTATGGAAATGGTTTTAGGCCCAATTGGATCCAACCCATTTGTCCAAAACCAAACTTGGCACAACCAAGCCCATTAGCCAAAATATAACAAATTAGCCCAATCCAATTTTAAAGACTAATTTATAATAACATAATATTCCAAATATCACATTAATCCAATTCAAGTGTAATTAACATAATTAATCAACTAATCTAATGTTTCCAAAACACTAATTAATCCAATTAATCATGCTCATTAATTCCAATTCATGTCCAACACAAATTGAAGCAAAATCAATTCTACAACATGCATAGGCTCACGACAATGGCAAAGAAATTATCATGCAATTTAATTTCAATCTAATTAAATCAACATTTAACATACATTTCATGCCAACAACACATCCAATTGCTAATTTTCAAAAAATCACCATGAGCACATACTATGGTACATTCAGCCATGTCAAAGGAATTGGGGATTTTTGATCCAATCAATTTTTCTCAAATCCAATGATGCACAAATCCAATTCATCATCATATAATCACAATCACACAATCAATTTAGGTAAATCAAGCTCCAAGCAAAAAATCCCAAATTAAAGTCCATAAACCCTAGATTTTGAAATCAAGTTTAGGTGGCTCATGATACCATTGTTAGTGTCCTAGACATGCCAAGGATCTCTAAACAATGATTTGTGTGTGAATAATTCAAGAAAGTTTGCGGAAAAAACTTACATTGAATGGTTGAAGTTCAAAACTTTTCTTTGATGTATGGAAGCTCAAACCTTTAAAATCGAATTCCAAACTCAATGGTGAGTTTCCTTATCACCTTGATTTACTCCTCAAGTGCTAGCTTGCAAGAAATTGTGCAACAAAATTTCCTTTTGGGAGAGAGGAAGTCACGACAATGTGTGTAGGAAGGAGAGAGTGAATAGTATATTTTGGTTTTCCAAAAACTTAAATACAAAAGTTGAATTTCAAAAGGTGTGTGTGTTGTGTGTAAAATGAATCACATTTAATTAGTCAAATACATCCATCACAAATAGTGACAAGTGATGTAAGTAAAGTGGGTCCCACCACTTTCAAATTCCAAATTTGGTTGGCTTACACAACACACTTTGGGCCCGGGTTCATTTAATCCGATTAAACGAATTTTCGTCGCTAAATAATTAAATCCAATTTAATTAAATAATAATGCCTCACAAAATTATTACGAAAGTCGCTTACAAATTAATTCCAAATTAATTTGTTCGCTTGAATTAAAATCTAATTTTAATTCCGTATTGAAATCCAATTTCAATTATTATATCAGATATATTATTATAGCCCAATTAAATAAATTAAATAGTGAAATCCAATTTAACTATTAAATTTACTTTGCCGATTAATTCAAATTAATCGCGTTCTCTCTTCTTCACAAAATAAACCCAGATTAATTCTCTCTCTAATAATTAATCCCAGATTAATTCTCTCTCTAATAATTAATCTCAGATTAATTCTTACCGTGATTAATCCCAGATTAATTTGCTCTCTCATAATTAATTCCAGATTAATTTTGTTCGAGTCAAATGTCATCGGTGAATATTGGGAAACGACCCAAGAGATCTTTGGATATATTGGTAGTAAATACGGTCATCGGACTATCCGAACACGTGCGTACCCAGTACCACGTTCTTACCGATTTACAAGACATGGTTGACTTCTAGCAAAGCACCATGCCTACCCAATTCTCCAGAAATATTCAACGAGGAATATATAATCTGTATCAGGCGTAGTATACTAAGTATTGCGTATTACGATCCAGTATCTGATGTCACATGCTAGGCCTAGGGCTGGAATTGTGTCTACCCCGTGTATAAAGCATATATCATATCACTAGCAACTAGTCTCTGTAATCAGATAATCATTACCTAGTCATACTATCCCGATAGCTGCAGTATTTAAGAGTACTAGTTATGTATCCCTGCGTGGTCATCATCTCAATATAACTGAAGTGATACTTCCATCTTGACATCACACCCAATACACTACGATTCTCAGTATACCCAGAAAAGGCGTACACAAAACCTGTTAAAGCTACGGACCACCAAAACCAAAGTATACAGATTGTCGCAAGTATTAGAGATGCAAGTCTCAGGTTAAGACCACATACACCTACCCTGATTCGGATTCCCCAAGACACATAGACATACTACCAATGAGATTCTGAGGGGTCTATCCAGAGCAATGTTGTTCCCGGTCCAACAGCTAACAGAACCTCTTATCACACTTGCATAAGTATCCAATACTTAAATATATGAGAACTATGCCGTTAAGCTTCCATAACGCGCACAAGTGTAATATTAGTCTATTCTGCATTATCGATGTCCAGTCTCGATAATAATACGACTAGGGATATTTAATGATTAAACCTTTCGTGGATTAATATTGTCTCATATCTTATTAATCTGGTACTAATCATATGGACTTTTATCATTTATATATCCAAGTAATCCAATTACAAAATGATAAAAGAGCAATTTCCTTTGTCACATAGTTAATTTGTACAAAAACACCATGTCTTTTACGAATAGTGATGTTATGGGTCATAATTGTCCAACATGTATGTCATGTTAGCGCCATGTCAGCGATTCCGATACAATCAGCTCACACATTAGTAGTTCCAGTACAATCATCAACAACATCATCGCCACGTCATTGGTTCTGGTACAATCAGCTGCTAATCATCGACACCTCAGTATTTTTGATATAGTTATCTGCCAGGTAAGCAATTCTGATACAGTCAGCTCACACGTCATCGCGATTTCATCATTCTTAGTGCAGTCACCTGCCATATCATAATTCAGGTCTAGTCATTCGATATAGTCAGCTGCTATATCAACAATTCCAGTCCATTCAGCAGTCACGTCATCTTCCATGTTGATGAGTTATTGGTATCAATGAGTTCATGAGTTACTGCCAGGAACTATATGTAGGAACCACTTTCCTAGTGCTGCAAATGTTGGGGTTGGTGCTCAGAGCGCCAATTCCCGGTTGTATTTTTTTATGAATACTACTGTAAAACGTTATTATTTTGAATAATATATGCAGTTTCTATAATATAATGTAATTTTTAATATGGTAAAGACGTAATGACCTTAGAATGACTAGTCATGGTGCTGTTGCAAAAGCGTCGCAACTGACATTGAGTAGTATCATGACGTTGTCATTCTCAGACAGTTCCTGGTCAAGGTTTTCACTTCTTGGTCAGTATAGTAAACCCGTTGAGATCGGTACATTTCGTATACTGGAATATATGATTCCAATGGTTTCTCAATGAACCATAAGTCTTGGAGACTAGTATAGACATGTAGGTGTTTATAGCGGATAAACACTAAACGACTCACCGAAGATTCTTAATGGATGGTACACCAATGTCAATAAGAATCTTATCGGGTTGAGTAGCACTTGTGATTCTTCGACTTGAGATACCACTGTGGGCGCATGAGACATCTTCCACACTTAGATGGCAGTCACGTCACCGATCTATTTAGATCAGACCTCCGCTTGTTCGTTGGGTGTGGATAGATCCTCAGGGTGTCCTGTGTGTATCGAGATAGGATCCGTCAGTTATGTGTATCAAAGCATATGTAGTCCATATGATTAGCAATCAGATAAAAACCATGGGCCCGTGGTACAATTTAGAAGTTAGTTCTAAATGTTCTTTTTAAGATTGCTAATAGAGTAGTCGACTGGATAATCCCTATAGAGATTTGACGTTTACATCTATATCTCTGGGATTTATCCGGATACCTGTGACAGAGGAATTATACATTTGCCAAGACCTCGACCTGTATGATTCAGAGAGTTTATCTGTGATCGTCATAATTTTCGGGTGGATAAATTATGGACACGAAATTGGATTTGGTGACGGATATGCCTGAATCTAGAGAGTCTCACTAATGAAATATACTCGTAGAGCACTAGGGCAACAATTATAAATAATGTTGATTATTTATAAAGTCGTTTAAGGTTAAACGCAAAATACATGTGTGGGGACCCGATAGTCATTTCTTTAATTTTTCTATATTTGCATTTAATGTTAGATTAATTCAAATACACATTAATTAATTGTCAAATTGAGATATTTGACTAATATCATAATATATATATGTATTTAATATTTAATGTAAATATAATACATATATTTAATATATTTGTATTTAATTAATTAATTGTTAAATGATTAAATTAATTAAAGTATAGATATTTTAAAGTTATGATATTTGTTTTAATGACTAAGTTGCAATGTTGACTTGGTTGAAAAAATCAATAAAGTGTAATGATCATTTTTAACAAGTTGGCAACTTGATTTAAATGAAATAAAAAAAAAAAAAAAAATATCTTGTATTTTCCTTTAGCAAATTTCGGCCAAGGGGGTTTTTTGTGCAAGATATATTGTTTTGTTTCATTTAGTTTTTGTTAACCTAAAAACACTTTATCAAAAACTCCATTGAAGGAAGACAAAGAAGCTTGAGAAAAAGAAAAGCTTGGATTTAAGTAAGTTTTTCCAACTTGCCATTAGAGAGAAAAATGTTCCTCTAGTTCTTGGCAACATCTTGTGATGTTGATGAGTGGTAATTATATCACTATTTCCCACTCATTTAACTTAATATTTTGTATAGTTTCTTGAGTTTTGTGAATATTTTGATGTGTTTTGTGTTATTTTGTAGATAAATAAAGTTTCAGGACATTCTGGAGGTGATTTGGGACCAAAACAGTGAAAATTAGACAAAAGGGCATTTTGGAAATTTGGGCTCGTCGCGACCCCTAACATGCACCAAGACTTGCTAACTTGCGCCGGGTCCACAAGTCAGAATCTGAGAAATTTGACTTTGCTAACGTGCGATGTGCCACGTGTCACCATCACAGCCGATCTGCTAACGTGCGCCGTGCCACGTGTCATCATCCTACGGTGCCGACAGTCGCCATCGCCACGTGTCACTCCACGTTTCTGCCACATCATAATCAATATCACCGGTTGACCGAGTCAAAGTTCCACGTCATTGCCACGTCATCATCAGCCAATCAAAGCGTGCCATATGTTGCATTCTATGGTGCCGACTATCATTTCGCCATGTGTCGCCACGTCAGCGCAAATATTGACTCACTTATCCGCAATCACACGTGGCAGATAAGAATCTGAAATCAGCCAATAACGAGCCGCCACGTGTCGCAATCATTGAGCTCCCAACCACTTTGCCACGTGTCACCTTATCGCCTTATCCAGAATCTCACCCGACAAACCAGAAGCTGCCACGTCAACAATTACGCGTCGAAACGCGAGTTGCGAGTCGCGACGCCGACCCCCTACTGACGCCTATAAATAGAGCTCGAAATTTCAGTTTCAGATGTACCTTCCTCTCTGAATTCTCTGATATAAATAGGGAGTTTTCTATCTAGTTTCTTTTAAATTTTAGTTTTGTAATTAATTTTTAATTATGTTCTGTAATAATAGTAATTTGATTTCTTTACTTTTTACAGTTTTTACTATTCACCATGAGGAGGTAACTTCCCCCAACTAGGGTGAAAGGTAATTTTTTTACTGTTACTATTTAGATTAATCTCCATTAAATATAATATATTCACTATTAAAAATATTGACTTAAAAATGATACCGCTATATTGGTCGGTTGGTAATTCATTTTAATCTGGTTTAAACCGGACTAATCAAGGATACCGCCAGATTGGTCGGTTGGTAATTAAATTTTCTTACCGCCTATATGGCAGGTTTATTTTGGTTCCGCCTTTATGGCTGGTTGGACTTAATTTGACTTAATCAGGTTACCGCCTATATGGACGGTTGGTAAAATAATCACAAGTTAATATATTATATTAATGGAGATATCTAAATAGTAAATAGTAAAAGTTGATCCTTTTACCTTAGCATTTTATTTTATTGTAATTTACTTTTCAGCTTTTACTTTACCGCAATTACTTTTCCGCATTTTTACTTTATGTCTTTTACTTTTAAGTTTTTACTAGCCCTAGTTATATGTTGTAACTAAGTTAGTTATCTGGGGTTGTGATGAATTCTAATATCACCGGTTTATAAGGGGTTATTTTATAGTTTGGGTAATTTAAAGGTTTACTTATTAAGTCTTAAGCTTAATGCTTCTTGTTGTCTAATCACCAATAAGATTGATGTGGTAAATCTAAAATAAACTTGACAAAGGAATTTTAGGTTTCAGCCTTAAACTTAATAGCCCACGATCTTCCTTGAGGATAGATAACCATTTAATAGATTTCCTTACAGGATAGACATATACCTGTCGGGTGGGGGTAGCCATAATTGGAACTTAAACTTTATGAATCCAGATAATTTGGTTGACATAGACATATGGTTCAATTGGTTTAAACTGTGTATTTGCGTCTGACCATCGACATAGGCTTTCGTATAATTTAGTGTTCCAGGTTAGTAAACTGATTTATTACACAACCATAAATAACCGCTTCATCTTTTAAAAGATATTAGAAAGATTCACAACCCTAGATAGTTTCCTAATATTGAATTTTATTAAACCTACTTTTGTGCAATTTTATTTACTTATTTTTAAATTTAGAATCATCACCATTTCAAATCAATCAATCAACCTGTTAGATACTAGTAATTATTTGACCTCATAAAATTAATAGATTAGGTATTAAGTCCTCGTGGGATCGATACTTTTTATACTACTTGAACGATACGTACGCTTGCGTTATACGTGTGTGTTTACGCCGGTCAAGTTTTTGGCGCCGTTGCCAGGGACTTATTTATCTTTCACTATTAGTTTAGAGGTTAGATACCTTTACTTGTATCTAATTTCTTTTTACTTATTGTTTTTGTTTTCTTATGTTTCAGGTTCTCAGAAACTTCATGAGACGAACCAGAAGCTTTGAACTTCGACCGCTTGACCCAGATATTGAAAGAACCATCAGACAGTTGAGAAGGGAAAGGCGAGAAGGCTAAGAAGCTTTAGTCAACGTGGAACCTGAACCTTTGGAGGTTGCACCACCAATTCCCATTCGAGACAGAACCATTCCGATGGTTGACAGACTCATTTCATGTACTGTACTTCCTCCCTTACTAGCAAATGCGGGTGACATCAAAACATGCATTCAGATGATTTAGCAGTCAGTTCAGTTTATGGGGGAATGCAACTGAAGATTCTAATGCCCACATCAGCAACTTCTTGGAAGTTTGCGGCACTTTCAATTACAACCGAGAAGCTGAAGAAGCAATGAGACTGCGTATTTTCCCATACTATTTGAAGGACAGAGCTAAAGCTTGGCTACATTCACTACCAGCAGGTTCCATCACAACTTGGAACACTTTAGCCACCAAATTTCTTGCAAAGTACTTTCCACCAGCCAGAACTGGAAAGCTAAGGAATGACATCACATCCTTTGTACAACAAGACTCAGAAACTCTCTACGAAGCTTGGGAAAGGTACAAAGATTTGCTCGGAAATGTCCTCACCAAGAGATTCCAAAATGGCTTCAAGTCCAAACCTTCTATAATGGACTTTCTAGACTGATGAGAACCACAATCGATGCTACTGCTGGAGGAGCTTTAATGGCAAAAGGAGAAGATCAAGCCTTGGACCTAATCGAAGAAATGGCCAACAACAATTCCTTGTGGCCAACAGAAAGGAGCATGATCCAAAGAATTGCATAAATTTATGAATGTGGAGCCATTACAGCAGTCAACGCTAAGCTGGATCAGATATGTAAATTCATGGACACTCTCAGCACTGGATCCACAAGTTCACCATATGGAGGAGCACCATAACCAATCCAACTTGAAGAGACGGTGAATTATGTCAACAATTTCAACAGAAAGGGGAACAATCCATTTTCCAACACCTACAACCCAGGGTGGAGGAATCATCCCAATTTTTTTATGGAGCAACAATTCAGGACAAAAGAACAATCCACCACCTGGATTCCAACAACAAAACCAGGAGTTTGAAAAAGAACCATAAATGAAAGAATGGATTGCAGAGATGTTCAAAAAGCAACAAGCAGCATATAATGCTATCTTTAGAGCCAATTAGCTTCCATCAAAGCACTGGAGAATCAAATTGGACAACTGGCAAATGCTCAGAGTTACAGACCGCCAGGGAATCTTCCCAGCAACACAAAACCAAATCCAATGAACATAGAGAAGGAGCAGTGTCATACCATCATGTTAAAAAGCGGTACTGAAATCAACAAAGATGTTGGAGCCAAAATAACTGTTGAGGAAGTTCCAAAAGAAACAAAGAAATAGATAGAGGAAAAAGAAGCAAAGGAAAAAGAACATATCACTCCACCTCCACCTTTTCCTCAGTGATTTTAGAAAAACAAACTGGACAAGCAGTTTGCTCGTTTCCTGGAGGTTCAAAAAGCTGCACATCAACATTCCATTTGCAGAAGCCTTGGAACAAATGCCCAGCTATGTAAAATTCATTAAAGATATTCTTTCACGAAAATGGGGATTGGGAGATTACGAGACAGTAACATTGACAGAAGAATACAGCGCCATCATTCAGAGGAAGCTTCCCCCAAAGTTGAAGGATCCTGGCAGTTTCACCATTCCATGCATCATAGGAGAACATAACTTTGGTAAGGCTTTATGTGATTTAGGTGCAAGTGTTAATTTGATGTCTTTTTCTATTTTCAGGAAACTGCAGATTGGAGAAACAATGCCCTCTTAAGTCTCTCTACAACGTATTGATTCGAACGCTCGTATTTCCAAGAGGCGTAGTTGAGGATGTGCTGGTAAAGGTTGACAAATTCATTTTCCCAGCAGATTTTATTGTTCTTGATATGGAGGAAGACGCGGACGTGCCAATCATCCTTGGGATACCGTTCTTGGCTACAGGTCGAACCATTATTGATGTACAAAAAAGAGAATTAACCATGAGGGTACAGGACCAAGAAGTAACATTCAATGTTTTCAAGGCCATGAATTTCCCAGATGATGAAAAGGAGGAATGTTTCAGACTTGATGTGATACACAGTACCATTCAGAACTCCAATGCAATGCAAAGTTCTACTGACAAACTTAAAACATGTCAATTGCCTATGGAGCCTAAAGATAAAGCGTCTTTTGCCCTGAAAAAGCCAATTATTGCACTACAAACAACAAAAGAGAAAAAGTTTCACCAGCTCAATGAATTGGAGGAATTTCACAATCAGCCTTTTGAGGATGCCAAATTGTACAAAGAAAAGGCCAAGAAGAGACATGATGAGAAGTTAGTGCGCATACAACTGGAACCAGGGCAGAAGGTACTGTTAAACAAATCAAGGGTGAAATTTTTCCCATGAAAGCCAAAATCACGGTGGTCAGGTCCATTTCCGATCACCAAGGTTTTACCAGACAGAGCAATTGAGATACGTGATCCTGACTCCAACAAAACTTTCAAGGTTAAAAACAAGCGTGTCAAGCACTACTGGGGAGAATCATTTGAGCGACAAAAAGAAAGTGTCACACTTTCAGATCCAGCCTAAAGTTTGAGAAGTCACGTCTAGCTGACGAATTTAAACTTAGCGCTCGCAGGGAGGCAACCCATGCAATTTGTGTATATATTGTGATCTGGTGTGTTTTATTTTGTGTTTTAGTTTTTGCAGATTAAGTCATTTCACGATGGAAGAAGCTCTCACAAATCTTCGCAAGCAATTTCCTTCTCTCCCTAAAAAATCTCTGATGAAAGTCTACAAAGCTCGTTTGGAACGGATGAGGTTATTGATGATCAAAGGTATTCCTAATGATATTCGTTGGATTATTGAAGCACGGGTCCGATTGGAAGGTGAGTCTTCTGACTCTTTTATTTCACATCTGCCTGGTTTAGGAAGAAGCACATATGCTAAAAAGAGAAGTGCCAAAAGAATGTGTGTTTGTTATAAATGTGCTCGTATGTTTTGTGATACTCGTTGTCGTTCTTTAGGAATGGTGTCTGATAACCGCGAAGATAAGATTAATTTCATTAGGGATGGCTTGAGTAAGGAGTCTTTGGATGATATATCTAAAACTCTTGAGACGCATCCCAGTGGATATGTGTATCACGAAATTTGTGTGTTATATGCACAATTTCAAAAAGAAAGACAATAGTTAAGTCTTGGGAATTTGACTCAAAAAGACCCTATTTGTCAATTTATAAGAAAATTGGATGGGAAGCTTGTCTCTGATGCATAGACGTCAATCAAGCCACTACTTTTCTTGTACATATTATATCTCTTTGTCTTTTCCTAATAATTACGATTTGTTTTGTCATTGTCTTTTATTTTCTACGACAGGATCCAGACCTTTTTGACTATCACGATTTATTTTACTGTTTAACTAATAATTGTCATTTGGCAGGTACTAGTGCTATTATTTTACTCATAATTTTCAGGTATTATAAATTCAACTCATCATTGCACTTTTGAAGACATCCAGAGTAAAACATGGAAGCCACTTCAAGAAAACGAGTTGAAAAAATCTGTGTGTTTTGCGGTACTAGTGTTGGTATTAAGCCACAATACGTAGAAGCAGCACATGAATTGGGTCGAGTCTTAGCTGCAAGGAATATGCACTTGGTATATGGCGGAGGCAATCTTGGACTAATGTGGATCGTTTCAAAGGCTGTACATGAGGGAGGCAGTCACGTTTTGGGAATCATCCCAAAACCCTTGGCGGAGGCAAATCTTATTGGACCATCAAACGGAGAAGATTTAATCATGTCAGGTATGTCTGAATGACTGGTAGAAATGATTAACCGTGTTGATGCTTTTATAGCTTTGCCAGGTGGCTTCGGCACATTGGAGGAAATTTTTATAGTGCTATCTTGGGCGAACCTGAACATACACCAGAAACCAATTGGGCTGTTTAACGTTGATGGATTTTATGATTTTCTTTGTGTGTTTCTTGATGATGTCCGGAGAAATGGGTTCATGTCAAAATCTTTAAAAGAACTCCTATTCACTGCCAGAACTGCTCCTGATCTAATTGACCAAATCTTAGCTTATGAACCACAAATTGACCCTATCCTTTCAAAGATAAATTGGTCCGAGGACGATCGTGGTAAGAGGCGTCGGATTAATCTGGATCTTAACCTTTAATTTTCGTGTAGAATTCAGCTAACCAGGTATTATCTTCTAAACTCTTCTTCTAGTTTAAGACATTGGGGACAATGTCTCATTTAGGTTTGGGGGAGAAATTAGTTAATCAGTACCTTGTTTTTAGTTTTGTGTGTTGTTTTTATTTTTAGTCCAAAATTTTTCGAAAAATACAAAAAAAAAATGAAAAATCTTCAAAAATTACAAAAATTTTGTGTTTTGTGTGTTTTTATTTTGACTAAAAAGGTGAATTGGTAAGAGATAGCTGTGTAAGGAGTTTTCACTCTTGAGACGTATCTCAAACCTATTTCGGAACAAGTTAATTTTTTTTATTTCCTTTTGAATTATTTAATTTGTGAAACTCCATAATATGACTAAAATGGATCTTCATATGCTCAGTTGACAAGTATTATCAACATGCATGTAACATACGGACATGAGCTAAAATTGAATAGTTTGTAATATTCAGTGCTCTAGTTTAATTGGAGGAAGCATCTCAAAAAGTATGGAGTAAAAAAAACATCTGAGAACCGAGTTATTAAGTCTGTAAGGGTGTTTTAACACCTAGTGCCCTAAAGCCAACTGGTTTGGGTGTCACTGGCCCAAAGCTCGCTACATGGATCAAAGATGCTGCAAAAATATATATATCTGAAGTCTGAGTAATTAAGTCCGTAGGGGTGTCTTAACACCGTGCCCTAAAGCCAACTGGTTTGGGAGCCACCGACCCAACACTCGCTACATAGATGGAAGATATTGTATATAAATAAATCAAAAATCAAAAATCAAAGAAAAAAAATCAGAAAAATTATTCCATTGCTACAAAAAGGTGTGAATTCTGATAAAACTTTAGGACAAAAATATTACTCTATTATCAACTGCACTTGTGGCTGTTGTGGGCAAAAATGAGTTGTTTAATATTTTTTCGGCTGTGTATATGGAGAATGGTAAATATAATAGGAGATTTTACTTATTTGGTAATTTAGAAGGAAGAAAACAACTAGTAACTTGGAGTAGAAGTTTCACCTGATTAGTCACTAACTTCTTTATTCTCTTTTCGCTTGTCTTTTTGCTTTTGTGTGAATTAGTTTCACTACCTTTTTACTTTTGTAAAATGTTTGTAGGTATCATTGTTGTAAACCCTCACGAGACTACAACTCGTCCACTAAGAACACCTAGGGGTTTAAAGGCTTGTTGCATACGCTAAATGCAACCGTGATCCCTACGAAAGTGGCTTAGTTAAATTTTATTTTTTAAAGATGTTTATGTTATTATTCTATGTTTTGCTCGAGGACTAGCAAAATGTTAGGTTTGGGGGTGTGATGAGTGGTAATTATATCACTATTTCCCACTCATTTAACTTAATATTTTGTATAGTTTCTTCAGTTTTGTGAATATTTTGATGTGTTTTGTGTTATTTTGTAGATAAATAAAGTTTCGGACATTCTGGAGGTGATTTGGAACCAAAACAGTGTGAAATTGGACAAAATGGCATTTTGGAAATTTGGGCGCATCGCGACGCCTAACATACACCAAGACTTGCTAACGTGCACGGGTCCACAAGTCAGATCAGAGAAAATTGACTTTGCTAACGTGCGCCGTGCCACGTGACACCATCACAGCCGATCTGCTAACGTGCGCTGTGCCACGTGTCATCATCCTACGGTGCCGACAGTCGCCATCACCCCGTGTCGCCACGTGTCACTCCACGTGTCTGCCACATCACCAGTTGACCGAGTCAAAGTGCCACATCATCGCCACGTCATCATCAGCCAATCACAGCGTGCCACGTGTCGCAATTCTATGGAGCCAACTATCATTTTCGCCATGTGTCGCCACGTCAACTCAATTATTGACTCACTTATCCGCAATTGACACGTGGCAGATAAGAATCTGAAATCAGCCAATCACGAGTCGCCACGTGTCGCAATCATTGAGCTCCCAACCACGTGTCACCTTATTGCCTTATCCAGAATCTCACCCGACGAACCAGAAGCTGCCACGTCGACAATTACTCACATCGCGATGCGAGATGCGCGTCACGACGCCCACCCCCTACTGACGCCTATAAATAGAGCTCGAAATTTCAGTTTCAGATGTACCTTCCTCTCTGAATTCTCTTATATAAATAGAGAGTTTTCTATCTAGTTTCTTTTAAATTTTAGTTTTGGAATTAATTTTTAATTACGTTCTGTAATAATAGTAATTTACTTTCTTTACTTTTTACAATTTTTACTATTCACCATGAGGAGGTAACTTCCCCCAGCTAGGGTGAAAGGTAATTCTTTTACTGTTACTATTTAGATTAATCTCCCTTAAATATAATATATTCACTATTTAAAATATTGACTTAAAAAGGATACCGATATATTGGTCGGTTGGTAATTCATTTTAATCTGGTTTAAACCTGACTAATCAAGGATACCGCCAGAATGGTCGGTTGGTAATTAAATTTTCTTACTGCCTATATGGCAGGTTTATTTTTTTCGCCTTTATGGCTAGTTGGACTTAATTTGACTTAATCAGGTTACCGCCTAATGGGCGGTTGGTAAAATAATCACAAGTTAATATATTATATTAAGGGAGATATCTAAATAGTAAATAGTAAAAGTTGATCATTTTACCTTAGCATTTTATTTAATTGTAATTTACTTTTCAGCTTTTACTTTACCGCAATTAATTTTTAGCATTTTTACTTTATGTCTTTTACTTTTAAGTTTTTACTAGCCCTAGTTATGTGTTGTAACTAAGTTAGTTATCTAGGGTTGTGATGAATTCTAATATCACCGGTTTATAAGGGGTTATTTTATAGTTTGGGTAATTTAAAGGTTTACTTATTAAGTCTTAAGCTTAATGTTTCTTGTTTGTGATCACCAATAAGATTGATGTGGTAAATCTAAAATAAACTTGACAAACGAATTTTAGGTTTCAGCCTTAGACTTAATAGCCCACGATCTTCCTTGAGGATAGATAACCATTTAATAGATTTCCTTACAGGATAGACATATACCTGTCGGGCGGGGGTAGCCATAATTGGAACTTAAACTTAATGAATCCAGATAATTTGGTTGACATAGACATATGGTTCAATTGGGTTAAACTGGGTATTTGCGTCTGACCATCGATATAGGTTTTCGCATAATTTAGTGTTCGAGGTTAGTAAACTGATTTATTATACAAACCAGAAATAACCGCTTCATCTTTTAAAAGATATTAGAAAGATTCACAACCCTAGATAGTTTCCTAATATTGAATTTTCTTAAACCTACTTTTGTGCAATTTTATTTACTTGTTTTTAAATTTAGAATCATCACCATTTCAAATCAATCAATCAACCTGTTAGATACTAGTAATTATTTGACCTCATAAAATTAATAGATTAGGTATTAAGTCCTCGTGGGATCGATACTTTTTATACTACTTGAACGATACGTACGCTTGCGTTATACGTGTGTGTTTACGCCGGTCAGATGTTCTTAAGTTTTTCTATTCTTTATTCTTTGTATTTTTGGTGGATGAAAGTTTGATAAAAGGGTTGAGCATGTATAAAGTTGATAGAATGTTACTAATGAAGTAGTAAGCATTCTTTTCATGGTTTTAGAACCTTGTTGCCATTCTAGAGTTATTGACCCACTCTTAAATGACCTAGATTTGTTCTATTGTTGTTTCATTGTGGTGAGGCTTGATTGTAATGGAAGAAACATAATTGAAGTGTTGGATTTAACCAATTTGGTCTAATTTGTCCAATTTCAAGAAATTGAAAATTTAGGGTTTTAGACCACTTCCAAATTTGGGGCTTTTCATTTATATGGTGTATCTGAATGTGTATATGATGCATGTAAGATATTGGGTTGATTGGATTTTGCCTTAATGTGTTTTGAACATTGGAAGTGCAATATGCACATTAATTCACTAAATGTAGGCTCTCGGCATTGGGGCTAATTTTTGGAAATTTATGTTGCAATTTGAATTTCAATATGTATGACATGTTAAATTCATATATGTAATGATTTAGAATCATCCAAAATCTTTTCGAACAATTTCAAATTAAAATAAACAAAATGCTTTGTTTAAGGGCAGTTCGGTAAATTCACATAAATTTGATTTATAGTGTTTTATTTCATAATTTGATTATTGGATAATAAAATAAATAAGTTTATTTTATTAATCCAAGAAAAAGTTATGAAATCAGAAAATTTGATTTTCCACTGTTCCGCTGCGTTACCGGATTTCCGCAATAAAACCCCTTCAAAATGGTATCAGAGCAAGTCTGATTCTAGGCCCCCTAATATGATTAGCCCTTTAATTTAATGTTTAATCATGTTTTCTTAACTTTATACATGCATGTTTTAATCTAATTTGATTATATTTAGGGTGTATGAGACTTAGCGAAAAATCCATAATTAATAAGGTTTAAATGTAATTATGTATTTGATGCATGTTATGTGGTCTGTCTTGTCAATACGGTTTATAAATATTTCTCCGTGACTATATCTGAGACCGTGCCTCTACTGTGAGGATGTAGCCGATAGAGATTTATATATACCGGATGTATATCAGATACTAGATAAATTCAAGCGAAAGCGCAATCCTGAACGTGCCCTAGCTGTCAGGGTTACGCAAGTAACTTGAGTTTATCATTGACAAGTTTAACCTTGGTACGTCTCCTTGTGGGCCTGCCTTAGCAGCGACAATGAGAAACGACCAGGACCGGAAACCTAGGAGTCACTAGTGAGTGATTGACAAATGAGTTGTCTACCTGATGAATATACGTAGGCGAGACCGTGCCTTTGTTGTGAGCTGAAATATATTCATGGGATCCAATTTTCACTATTTGTATTTAATTTAATTATTAAATCTTTGTATTTTGTTTGGGGATTACAGTATTGCATGATTTAGTGGGAGGGGCATTTTTAGATTAAAAATCCATGAACTAGTTTATGCTTATGATATTATATGAAACCGCTTAAATTTCTGCTTACCATTTTTCGTGATCTATATGATAGATTTGCAATGGCGGCACCATCCACTAATCAGTTTGCGCGTATGCTTGATGCGAACAAACTTAAAGGCACTGATAACTTCGCTGATTGGGATTTGGATTTGAGGATTGTCCTCGATTCCGAGAAGTTGGGATATGTTCTTGAGGGTCCACTTCCCCATGTTGTGGAAGATGACGCTACACCGGAAGAACGCGAAGTTTTCCAAGCTTGGAAGGATGATGATTTAAAAGTTAAATCATACATCTTAAGTTCGCTTTCACCGGGACTCAAGAAAGAGTATTATGGCACGTTAGATGCTTATACTATGATGACACGATTAAGATAATCGTTTGAGAAACAAGAACAAGTTGTTCATAAGGTCGCAATGGAATTGTTCCATGCGCGGTTGGATGAGGGGCAAGTTGTTAGCCCACATGTTCTTCAGATGATCGATTTAATCGATCAACTGAGGCAACATAATCTCATTCTGAATGACATTCTCAGTATGAGTGTCATTCTTGGTTCCCTCCCAGCTTCTTATCGCTAGTTTGTGATGTATTTCAACATGAACGGGATTGTCTACACCAACCAAGAGCTGCATAGGATGTTGCTCACGGCGGAAGAGGACCTCAAGAAGGGAGTACCAACTCGCCCTCCGAGACCTACTTCTTTTTCTGCTTCTTCCCAAACTTGGTCAAAGGGAAAGAAGAAGAAAATGAAGAAGAAGAAGAAGGGTTTCGGTCCTCAACCACAGGCAAAGATAGCAAAGCCCAAAAGAGCTTCTGAAGACAAGTGTCATCACTGCAGCAAAGTCGGGCACTGGAAAAGGAACTGTCCTGACTACATTGCCCAGCTAAGGAGGGAGAGAGCATCTACATCAGGTACATTTATTTTTCCAGTTATTGATTTATCTTTGGCTTGTGAAGCCATTACATACAACTGGATTTTAGATTCTGCTTGTCCCATTCACATTTGCAATTTGTTGTAGGTGCTGAAGGAAAGTAGAAGACTGAAGCCTGGATAGATGCAGTTGCAATTCGGGAGTGGAGACTCTCTGGATGCAGTTGCAGTAGGAGTATGCGAGATCTCATTGCCGAATGGGACACTTTTGTTAAATTACTGTCATTTTGTACCAGGATGTGTAGCTAATATTATATCACTTTTTGTATTGGATACAGAAGGCTTTCGTATTAATATTAAGAACTGTTCTTTGTATTTTTATGATAAAAGTAATATTCAGATCCTTTGTTGTCCAAACCAGCATGGTCATTATACATTGCAAACTTCAAAAGATATTTTAAATACTGTAGTTAATAAACGTAGTTTACCTGTAATTAATATTACTGAACTTTGGCATATGCGACTAGGTCATATAGGCGTTAAACGCCTTACCCAATTGGTTAGGAATGGTTTGATATCAGATCTTACCATTGAATCTTATCCAACTTGTGAATCATGTATTCATGGTAAGATGACCAAAGCCCCATTTTCTGGTGTTGGACACCGCGCCACTAACTTACTGGAACTCGTACATTCTGATGTATGTGGTCCACTAAGTCAGACTGCTCACAGTGGTTATTCGTACTTCGTTACCTTTACCGATGATTTGTCACGGTACGGTTATGTGTATTTGATGCGACATAAATTAGAAACCTTTGAAAAGTTCAAAGAGTTCTGAAATGAAGTAGAAAAATAAACTGGTCAATATATTAAATGCCTTCGATCTGATCGAGGCGGTGAATATATGAGTGGTGAGTTCATGGATTATATGAAGGAGAATGGGATTCTCGCTCAATATACTCCTTCAGGTACTCCACAACACAATGGAGTATCTGAGATGAGAAATCGGACTTTATTGGATATGGTCCGATCAATATTGAGTTTCACATATTTTCCCTATTACTTATGGGGCTAATCTCTTTTAATAGCTGCACATCTTTTGAATAAGATTCCTTCAAAAGTTGTTCCTACGACTCCGTATGAGATATGGTTCGGTAGGAGACCAAATCTTAGTTACATTAAGGGTCGGGGTTGTCCTGTCTATGTCAGGGTGACTCAGCAAGATAAGCTTTCGCCTCGAGGGCAAAAGTTTAGGTTTGTCGGATATCCTTCGAAAACGATGGGATATCTGTTCTATGATACTGAGCATCGAAATGCGTGTTGGGTTTTCTAAGAACAATAACCAAGATCATTAAGCATAAAAACATGTGAATACGCAAAGTAAAGTAGCGGAAAATACTCACTTTGATCGGCTAAGTGGATGTGTAGACAACAAAATTTTGCCTCCATTGAAGTTGCTCCAAGCTCCTCTCTTTGATGTATGTTGAGCTTCCAAGCTTGTGGTTGAATTCAAAACTCATAGGAAAGGTTTCCCTATCAACTTTGTATGATTTTTTTATGTGCTAGCAATGGAGAATTTAGCAACAAAATTTACCCCTTGTTCTTATTGTATCTCTCGGCCAAGCCAAGAAATTAGAAGAGAGAGAGATGGTCACGCCCAAGTGAGACAGAAGAGAGTGATTTTTGTTAAAAAAGAAAAAGGTGTTTATGATTTTCCAAAAATCAAAACATATACCAAATCTCCAAAATTTGGTAAATGTCTTTCAACCTTTTAAATAAAATAACGAAATGTGTTTTATAAGTCATCAACAACCCACCAACTTCTATCAACCAAAAGTAAATTAAAGTGAATAGGTGATGTGACTTGTGTGGGCCCCACTTGATTCAAAATCCGAGTGGGCCCGTAAACACATTTCGGGCTCGGGTTCGTTAATTCCGAATTAACGAATTTTCCATTGCGACGTAATTAAATCAAATTTAATTAAATAATTATGCCTAGCAAAATTACTATTCACGTCGCTCGCGAATTAATTCTAAATTAATTCGTTCGCCCGAATTAAAATCTAATTTTAATTCCGCTACGAAATCTAGTTTCATTTAATATATCAAATATATCATTTTACCGATTAATTTCAAATTAATCGTTCTCTCTCTTCTAATTGAATTTTATCCCAGAAAAAATTCTCCGTAATTAATCCTAGATTAATTTTCTCTCTCTTCCAATTAATCCAGATTAATTATGTTCGAGTCATACGTCATCGGTGAATCTTCGGGAAGCGACCCATGAGATCCCTGGATATGTTGGCAGTAAATCCGGTCATCGGAATATCCGAATATGTGCGTACCCAGTACCACGTTCTTACCAATTTACAAGAAATGGTAGGCTTCTAGCGAAGCATCGTGCCTACCCAATTCTGCAGAAATATTCTTTTAAGGAATTTGTAATCTTTTTCAGGCGTAGTATACGTAGTATTGTGTATAGAGATCCAGTATCGGATGTCACATGCTAGGCCCGGGGCTGGAATTGTGTCTGCCCCGTAAGAAGCATATATCAGATCTCTGGTAATTAGTCTCTATAATCGGATAAACATGACCTAGTCATATTATCCTGATGACTGCAGTACTTAAGAGTACTAGTTCCGTATCCTACGTTATCATCATCTCAATATGACTGAAGTGATACTTCCATCTTGACATCACACCCAATACACTACGATTCTCAATATACCCAGAATATGCGTACTCAGAACCTATTAAAGCCCTAGACGACCAAAACTAAAGTATACTAATTGTCGCAAGTATTAGCGATGCAAGTATCAGGTTAAGACCAAATACACCTACCCTGATTCAGACTCCCATAGACACATAGTCATACTACCAATGGGATTCCGAGAGGTCTATCTAGAGCGAAACTGTTTCCGTACCATCGGTAAACACAACCTCCTATCACACTTGCATAAGTATCCAATACTTTAATATATGAGAACTATGTCGTTATGCTCCCACAACGCGCACAAGTGCAATACTAGTCTATTACGTATTATTGATGTCCAGTCTCGATAATACTACGACTAGGGATATTTAATGATTAAACCTTAATGGATTAATAATGTATCATATCTTATTAATCTGGAACTAATCATATGAACTTTTATCATTTATGTATCTTGGTAATCCAATTACAAATGATAAAAGAGCAATTTCCTTTGTCACGTAGTTAATTTGTCAACAACACCATGTTCTGTACAAATAGTGATGCTATGGTCATAATTGTCCAACAATCTCCCACTTGGCCTATAGCCAATCACTCAAGTGTCCTACTCCTGAACTATGTACGGGTCGGTCAAACTTCTACTGAGAAACTACTTTCGTCAGCGGATTTTTAAGGTTATCATCTGATGCGATTTATTCGATCATCACATCGCCATGATGTATGATCCGAACGAATCAGATGAATTAGTCGAAGTACATACTTGGATCATTGATGAGATCATTAATTCTTTAGCTTGTGCTGTAGCCTAGCTCAGCTGGTAACAAAACTACTACAAATCTAATTAGGAATTTTACAGATCCAAAATTGCTTATTTTGCTGCCTCAGCTGCAGCAATATTCCGCTTTTTTTGTTTATTCAGTAACAATATATTGCTCGGAAGATTTCCATCTCATTGTTCCGTTATTCAAACTATATAGTACCTTTATTACGACTTATAGTCGTTTTTGTCGGTTTGGAAACTTGGAGCGGTGAACCCAGTCACTTCAAGTTCTCCTTCTCCATATCTTAAGAAAGAATCCTTAGTTCATCTAAGATACTTAAGGATGTTCTTAATATCAATCCAGTGACCATCACCTGGATTGGCCCGATTGTGACTCTATATGCTCAAAGCCTATGAGACACCAGGTCACGTACATCTTTTCAATGTATGAGTTCTCGAAGAGTGCCAACAACTTTTAGATCTATCCCAGTAGATCTTTATTCCTAGAATAAAGGTTGCCTCTCCCAAGTATTCTATGGAGAATTTTTCATGAAAGCCAAGCTTTCACCGATTGTATTATGGGAATGTCATTTCCAAGAAATGATATGTCATCATTATATAGGACAATCACTGTCAGTGCGCTCCCACTAACCTTCTTATATACATAAGAATTATATTCGTTTTGAATTAAATCATATACCATTATGATCTTATCAAAACATTAGTTCCAAGAACGCAATGCTTGCTTCAATCCATAAATGGATCGATTTAACCTGCAAACCTAGTTTGCATGTTTTGGTACGACAAACCCGTTTGGATGTTGTAAACATCCTCCAAAAGGTTTCCGTTAAGGAAAACGGTTTTGACGTTCAGCTGCCATATTTCATGAATGAAATATGTAGCATTTGCAAGCATTATCCAAATGGATTTAATCAAGGCAACGGATAAAAGGTTTCGTAGTAATCGACACTATGTTGATGAAGATACCTTTTATGTACAAGCATTGCTGTGTACATTTGTATGTTGCCATCCATGTATGTCTTCCTTGAAGACACATATAGTACCAATGCACAATGCCTTCCGGTACAACAACCAATGTCCAAACTTGGTTGGTATACATGGAATCCATTTCGGACTTCATGGCATTTTGCCATAATAGGGAGTCGATACCTTGTATCACTTCCTCATACGTAGCTGGTTGGTGTTCCTCAATAAGATTGACATCTTTACGAGGTGAGATCAGAAACCCATACCTCCCAGGTTGTTTTCTGACTCTCTCCGACTTGCGCGGTTATTGTGTATTTGAAGATTGTGGTACAGTTTCATCCCTGATGAACTGTTTGTGTTCCGTTAAGGAATCGGTGCCTGGAAAAGTATTACTTCGATTTTCATCAAGTTTTACTTTCCTCCCACTTACCATTGCATATAGGTATTCCTCTTAGGAAAACCGCATGGAGAGCAACAATTACATTGTTCTCATTTGAGTTGTATAAGTACTATACTCTGGTTTCCCTAGGATAACCTACAAATAGGCACTTATCCGATTTGGGTTCTAGTTTGGTATCATCCAAACATATGCCCAGCAATCCCAAAACTTCAGGAATGAGAAAACCCGATTTCTTTCATGTTCATATCTAATATGAAATCTGTCCAACAGATTTTCTTGGAACCTTATTCAAAATAAGTATTGCATTGTTTAATGCGTATCCCTAGAAGGAAAATGGTAGCTCAGAGCGACTCATCATTAACCTTACCATGTCCAACAAAGTTCGGTTTCTCTATTCGGACACACCATCAAATTGAGGTGTTCCGGGAGGAGTCCACTGTGAAAGAAACTATACTCTTTCATAATAATCGAGAAAATTATTGCTTAAGTATTTCCACCACAGTCCAATCATGATGTTTTAATACTTTTACCGGTCTGTCTTCTTACTTCGTGTAGAAACTCTTTGAATTACTCAAAAGTTCCTGACTTGAGTTTCATAAGAAACACATAAGCATAACACGATGCCACATCCGTAAAGGTTATGAAGTATTCATATCTACCTCTAGCCTAGCTAGACATGGGCCCACCTACGTCATAATGAACGAGGGCTAACAGATCGGTGGCACTTACACTTTTACCAAGTAAAAGGTATTTTAGGCACTTTTCCCAATAAACTAGATTCGTAGACATCATTTGAATTAGAATCAAATCCGTCCTAGTATCCACTCTTCGAAAGTGTGGATATACGAGTCTTGTTAATGTGTCCCAGACAGTAATGCCATAAATAAGTCTCATCTGATTAATTCAGTTTGAGCTATTTCTTTGTCATGTTATATGTTTGAGATTCATTTATATTCAAAATATAAATAGCGTTATTCACATCTAATGTGTTTATCTCAATATCATCTTTATAAATAAAATACTTAGTGTTCTAGAATATAAAGGTATACCGGCAACGGGTTAAACTTAGATATAGAGATAATGTTTCTAGTCAAACTAGGTACATTATAACAGTTTCCTAATTTAAGTACATGCCCAAAGGGTAGTTCATAAACTTATGTTTCTATGGTTAAAACAATGACTTTCATCCCGTTTCCGACTCGCAGATCGATCTCATCTGAAGTCAGTATCATGCTCATCAGCAGATTCTGCACATCAGTACATATTTATGTACCACATCTAGTATCAAAAAATCCAATTTTGAAACTAATAGTGAACATGTTTATGACAAACATAATTGAAGCCGAAGCCTTGCCCCGCCTTCACTTCCTTCATGTCTGCCTTGTCCATACGGCAGTCACGCATCCAGTGACCCCGTTTGCCACAGTTTAGGCAAACATCTTGGGATATGTCATTTGTCTTCCTAGAAGATTGTGACGATTTTGACTTTGCCTATTTTAGAACCTCTGGCTCCGCCTCCTAGAGCATAGCCATCAACTCTCCAAGAGTTTTCTCTTGGTTCATAATGAACCTGCCCCAGCTTTCGGGTAGAGACTATAAGATCAAATCTTTGGTAGTTTCGGCCACGTAGGTAATGCCCAGCTAACCTAGCTGATCGATGTCAGCAATCATTTGCGACACCTAGTGCTCGACAGATGTACCCTCTGACATACGCGAGCGAAAGAGCTTCTTTTGCAATTTTTACTCCTAAGATCTAAGATTAGATCTATGAAGATCTTTAATTTCAACATCATGGTATAAGGATCTTATCCTTAATTCTGACAACGGAATTAAGGAGTCATTGCGGTAAGCATAACAGATTGAGCACTAAAGTTATTATCACCATGAGTCTTCCAAAACTCATGCTCCACTATTTGCTCAACTCCGGGCTCAGGCCCGAGATGTTTCTCTATCAAATAGAATAACTTCTCAGTTCCCAGGACTATCCTGAGGTTTTATTCCCAATCTAAAAATTGGAGCCGTTTAAAGACATTTTCTCCCAGGATTATGTTCTAAACGCTAATCTTTCAGTTATCTTGATTCCAATAGTCCAACTATCCAATCAACGATTTCGGGTACAATCAAATATAATGATTACTATAGTCTAACTATATAATCAACTACTATTTGATTAGTTAAATTCAAATATATTGATTACTATAATCTAATTATAAAATCAACTATAAATGAAGTAGTTTGAATACAGTCCGACTGTTTAATTTAAAACAACAATTAAATATTAGTCCAACTAATATATTTATTAATAAATAATGATGAAAAATGAAATGAGCGCATATTGGCAATTATCTAAACGAAATTGCAAATTTAATACTTGCCTCCCACTATTTTTCGGCGAGCCTCTAACCCTCTGTGGAGTACTCGGGAAACCTAGTTTCCTAGTGGGCTAGGATCTCGTTAAATAACACACAACCTTGACTTTGGCCAACAAGTTGTATGATATTTAACTTGGTAGATCTCTAAGATCAATTGGATCCCATCCACTTCCTATATCCAGTAGGTGGACATCCAAGTCCGAAACATATATCCAATATATGCCAATATATCCAATATATTGCCTAACCTTTTTCCTCTAAATCAAATAAGCCTTGGCTTTGGCTAAACAAGCTTAATGATTCTAATTAAGCGTGACCCATTGACTTTGGAAAGCTTCGTAATCGATGTCGATGGACAAGAAGTGATCTTAACTTTGGCCAACAAATCACAACTTGGACAAGACATGCGATATGGAACAAAGCCTTCATGATTCAAACACATCCGCGATGGACAATGGTCTTGACTTTGGCCAACAAACCAGTGCCAATCTTGGATCTTGAGAGAGAATCACTCAATGGAAGGAAAACACTTGATATTTGTTAAGGGTTTTTCGCATAATTGGCAACTAATTAATTATCTTTGATTAGGTCTCATCATACACCCTTAAGCATGCATTCTAAAAGCATAATAAGGCGCGATAAATAAATAAATAATGATATGCGGATGGATATCTCACAAATTGTTCCTAGAACAAATCACTCCATTTCCTCTCCCCGGCTAGCACTATTCTTACTTCTACCCAATTACATAACACTTCTAAAGAAACCTCATTTACATTTAAGGGAATAGGTGAGAAGATAATTAAAAAGAATCGAGAGAAAAATGATGGACACGCAGGTCCAATTAAATAAATTCTAAATTTATTACAACAATTTCCAAAATTGCCCTCACCCATCTAATATTCATCCGATATACATTATTCATACATCACATCCATGTATTCACACAAAGCATGTTATCAATCAATCTAATCCAATTAATTAATCTTTAATTAATGACCATCCAATGTTCAAACAACGATTTGATTTGCGCGAGTCCAACTCGTTTAAGGAATAAGTACTCAAAGTATGAATTCTTGAATTATATCAAATTACAATATTAAATCCAATTTAATTTGTATTCAATACTAATTCTTTATTTAATTCCAAATTAAATAATTACACTTTTTAATGTGCCTTTATGACTTCGATTCTAAATCTAATTTTAATGGGTCTCAAAGCCCAAATAACATCCAATATCAATTTAATTAAAGTCCAATGGGCTTTTAATTAATTCATAAGGCATGGGCTTTGGCAACCAAAGCCCAATAAGGAATCACCATTTGCCATAAAATTAATTTTGGCCTATTGGGCCCAATTAAATTTTTAAATGCCCAATAATCATATTTGGACTTTATGGAAATGGTTTTAGGCCCAATTGGATCCAACCAATTATCATAAACTAAACTTGGCCCAACCAAGCCAATTAAGCCCAAATACAACATTTTAGCCCAATTCCAAATTAAGCCCAATTAATTTAATTACAATATTCCAAATATCACAATTAATTAAAGTGTATTAGCCATAATTAATTAGTTAAATTAATATTTCCAAAACATCAATTACACTAATTAATCATGCTTCAATATCTTCAATACATGTCCAACATTATTGAATCAAAATCAAGTCATTTACATGCTCTTAACTCACGGCAATCTTGGGATTTTTATATCTGATTTTGATTTCAATCCAATTAAATCACAAATCAATATATCCAAGCATTTTAAACACATCCAATGGTCTAAAAAATCAAAATCACCATGAGCTACAAAAGGTTACATATTCAGCCAAGCCCTAAAATTTGGGGAAAATTATCCAATTAATTTTTCATCAAATTAATCATACATAACTCTAAGTTATCAATATGTAAGCATACTCAAACAAACAATTTGATCAAATCATGCTCAAATCAAAAATACCCAAATTCAAGTATATAAACCACAAGTCAATTTCATTACTGAGCATCGAAATGTGTGTTGGGTTTTCTAAGAACAATAACCAAGATCATTAAGCATAAAAACATGTGAATACACAAAGTAAAGTAGCGGAAAATACTCACTTTGATCGGCTAAGTGGATGTGTAGACAACAAAATTTTGCCTCCATTGAAGTTGCTCCAAGCTCCTCTCTTTGATGTATGTTGAGCTTCCAAGCTTGTGGTTGAATTCAAAACTCATGGGAAAGGTTTCCCTATCAACTTTGTATGATCTTTTTATGTGCTAGCAATAGAGAATTTAGCAACAAAATTTACCCCTTGTTCTTATTGTATCTCTCGGCCAGCCAAGAAATTAGAAGAGAGAGAGATGGTCACGCCCAAGTGAGACAGAAGAGAGTGATTTTTGTTAAAAAAGAAAAAGGTGTTTATGATTTTCCAAAAATCAAAACATATACCAAATCTCCAAAATTTGGTAAATGTCTTTCAACCTTTTAAATAAAATAACGAAATGTGTTTTATAAGTCATCAACAACCTACCAACTTTTATCAACCAAAAGTAGATTAAAGTGACTAGGTGATGTGACTTATGTGGGCCTCACTTGATTCAAAATCCGAGTGGCCCGCAAACACATTTCGGGCTTGGGTTCGTTAATTCCGAATTAACGAATTTTCCGTTGCGACGTAATTAAATCAAATTTAATTAAATAATTATGCCTAGCAAAATTACTATTCACGTCGCTCGAGAAGTAATTCTAAATTAATTCGTTCGCCCGAATTAAAATCTAATTTTAATTCCGTTATGAAATCTAATTTCAATTAATATATCAAATATATTATTTTACCGATTAATTCCAAATTAATCGTTCTCTCTCTTCTAATTGAATTTTATCCCAGATAAAATTCCCCGTAATTAATCCTATATTAATTTTATCTCTCTTCCAATTAATCACATATTAATTATGTTCGAGTCATACGTCATCGGTGAATCTTCGGGAAGTGACCCATGAGATCCCAGGATATGTTGGCAGTAAATTCGGTCATCGGAATATCCGAATACGTGCGTACCCAGTACCATGTTCTTAACAATTTACAAGACATGGTTGGCTTTTAGCAAAGCACCGTGCCTACCCAATTCTCCAGAAATATTCTTTTAAGGAATATGTAATATTTTTCAGGCGTAGTATACATAGTATTGCGTATAGCGATCCAGTATCGGATGTCACATGCTAGGCCTGCGGTTGGAATTGTGTCTGCCATGTATGAAGCATATATCGGATCTCTGGTAACTAGTCTCTATAATCGGTTAAACATGACCTAGTCATATTATCCCGATGACTGCAGTACTTAAGAATACTAGTTTCGTATCCTACGTGATCATCATCTCCCTATGACTGAAGTGATACTTCCATCTTGACATCACACCCAATACACTGCGATTCTAAATATACCCAGAAGAGGCGTACTCAGAACCTGTTAAAGCCCCGGACGACCAAAACAAAAGTATATTGATTGTCGCAAGTATTAGCGATGCAAGTCTCAGGTTAAGACCAAATACACCTACCCTGATTCGGACTCCCATAGACACATAGTCATACTACCAATGGGATTCTGAGGGGTCTATCCAGAGCAAAACTATTTCCGTACCATTGACCGGCGTAAACACACACACGTATAACGCAAGCGTACGTATCGTTCAAGTAGTATAAAAAGTATCGATCCCACGAGGACTTAATACCTAATCTATTAATTTTATGAGGTCAAATGATTACTAGTATCTAACAGATTGATTGATTGATTTGAAATGGTGAACATTTTAAATTTAAAAACAAGTAAATAAAATTGCACAAAAGTAGGTTTAAGAAAATTCAATATTAGGAAACTATCTAGGGTTGTGAATCTTTCTAATATCTTTTAAAAGATGAAGCGGTTATTTCATGTTTGTGTAATAAATCAGTTTACTAACCTGGAACACTAAATTATGCGAAAGCCTCTGTCGATGGGCAGAGGCAAATACCCAGTTTAATCCAATTGAACCATATGTATATGTCAACCAAATTATCTAGATTCATTAAGTTTAAGTTCCAATTATGGCTACCCCGCCCGACAGGTATATGTCTATCCTGTAAGGAAATCTATTAAAGGGTTATCTATCCTCAAGGAAGATCGTGGGCTATTAAGTCTAAGGCTGAAACCTAAAATTCCTTTGTCAAGTTTATTTTAGATTTACCATATCAATCTTATTAGTGATCAGATAACAAGAAGCATTAAGCTTAAGACTTAATAAGTAAACCTTTAAATTACCCAAATTATAAAATAACCCTTATAAACCGGTGATATTAGAATTCATCACAACCCCAGATAACTAACTTAGTTACGACACATATTTAGGGGTAGTAAAAACTTAAATAAAATAAAAGACATAAAGTAAAATGCTGAAAAGTAAATTGCTGAAAAGTAAATGACGGAAAGTAAATGCTGAAATTAAATACTGAAAATTAAATGCTGAAAAGTAAATTGCTGAAAAGTAAATGACGGAAAGTAAATGCTGAAATTAAATACTGAAAATTAAATGCTGAAAAGTAAATACTGAAAGTAAATTACTGAAAAGTAAATGCTGAAAGTAAATTGCTGAAAGTAAATTGCTGAAAAGTAAATGCTGAAAGTAAATTGCTGAAAAGTAAATAAAGTAAAAGTACAATAAAAGAAAATGCTGATGTAAAATGATCCACTTTTATTACTTCTATTTTAGATATCTCCCTTAATATAATATATTAACCTTGCATGATAATTACCAACCAGCCATATAGGCGGTGTTTGGGCCAAATTTGGTCCATGGGTAGTTTCGTCATTTTACTTCAGACCCAATATTGGACGCACCCCTGAAGCCTCCTAATCAAACCCCAAAGACATGGCGCAGGCCCAAGCCCAGTGAACACCATCACCCACAACCGAAGGATCCTCCAAAAGTCGGTCCACATAATGCCCAAGCTCACGAACACCACTCATAACGTTACCAGCCTACAAACGGGCAAACACAATAAACACCCTTTATGGAGTCATCCATAACTGACGCCCAACGGACAAAACAATCAAACAGCAGTAAATACACCCCCCGAAAGTGTGTGTATATAAACGAAGAGTATCCAAGAGGAAAGGGGGATTCAACTCCTAGCTCTCATACTCATAGCTCAAGTAATATTCTCTCAGTAGACCTCCAACCTGCAGCCCTCACGGTAACTCATAGGAATCGAGGTAATCTCTGACCTTACTCATTCTTCTACAATATTAATAGCTCACTTCCACTACTGACTTGGGCGTCGGAGTGCCCCCGGCACCCACCACACCGGTGGGTAGTACTCCCGCTCACTCTACAATCTTTGTTTTGCAGGATCGCCAGTGCCCCTATACAAAATCTCAATTGTGGACCTCGGGCGAAAACCAGCGTCTACAATTTGGCGCCCACCGTGGGGCCCTAGCGATTCTTAGCAAGCAAAGACATCTCTATCTATGACTCTTTCACACATAAAGATCCATGGGTTGATCGTCATCAACCTCTTACTACATGTGAAATGATGGTCATCTTCCTTAGAATGCATGGATTGCCTTCAGCTCCATACTACATGATTGGGTTGTCTCTTATGGATTTTTAAAAGAAACAAGTACTTGGCATGAAGACGGTGTCCCAGTCGACGTACCCGAATAAAGACTTGGCGTGGACATCGTGGTTAACATTACCAGGTATGTCTAGCACCTTTTAATAATGTCCCAGTCGGCGTTAGAGAGGCATGTGACTTATAGTATGTGTTATAGTATGTGACTTGATGTCCCAATCGATACTGCACTATATAGCTTGAAAATGACTATGGGTGTCCCAGTCGACATCAATAAGTAGCTTGTGACTTATAATAGATGTCATAGTTGGTACCACAATTTATAGTATGAGACTTGCTATAGTGTCCCAGTCGACACTACAATTTACAACCAGAAAATTGATAAGGGAATCACAGTCGACATTTTCAATGAGGCATAGGACTTGTTAGCGATGTCTCACTCGACATCAGTGTATTAGAAGATGACCCAATTATCATTATTATATATAAGGCTTGTCATTTGCTTGAAATTCCATTCGACACTATACATGTGAGGCTTATCACTTGTTCGAGATCTCATTTGACATGAGATGGAAGAAGTCCTAACTAGATAGTTGAGGTTCCTTCCCACACGACAAGGAAAAGCAGCTACCTAGAGGAAGAAACACCATTCGACACTACAATAAAATAGTTTGGTTTAAATGAAGATACAACAAGTTGGTATCCCACCCAACACTACGAGGATTTGATCTTGGCTCAAGGAAGATGCTTCAAATGAAGACACGTCATGAGGATACTATCTCACTCGACATTGCAAGGATATAGACTCTGCTTAATGATGAAGCTTCAATTAACACCTGTGAAGATTCATTATGAGTCAGTCTCACTTGACAAAGAGAATACACCACTCGAAGACAACTCTCCACCACGTGTAGCCCGTGACTAGATGCAGACCATTCGAAGACAGCCCTTCATGAACACCCATGTCGTCTCAACATACAGACCACCCCACAAATCTATTCCATGACAAACCCACCACCAAATCCATTACCCATGCGACAATAAGCCCCACAAAACTTGGCAGAGAGTGATCCCAAAAGTTGTTGGATGTGTTAAACACTCTTTCAGAAGCTGTTCAGCGCTGGATCAGCTGATGTAGAGTGACAGTTATGGAGAGCGTCATGGAGCAGCTTTTTGACTGGTTGGAGTGGTTAAGGGATTTGGAATTTCTAGCTTGAAGAAGTATGACATTACGGCTACAATAGGAGAAGGTTTTGCATATAGGAATTCTGCAAAACGTCGTGGAAGAGCTTTATTGGCTTTTGAGTGCTTTTATGGAAAGCTCGCTCGTGAAGCTGCTGAGTGTGCTACACGCGCAAAGATAACTCGACATAGCGCACATGGGGTGAAGCTTGTCCTTCCATCGCTATTAGAGGGTTTAGAAGATAAAGCCTGGTGAACTAAGCAACTACTTGGTGCAATGGCTTACAGTGCTCTTCAACAGCCTTCTCAGTGTCGAGTCAGATTGTGCCGAAGCAGACTGAGGTTTTAACAAATACACATCCCAAAGTCCAGTCTGCAGGGCAGACGACCCTTCAGCAGGTTGGAGTGTGGTAAAGAATGCTGAGATAGCATCTCTTTTCCCTACTCTTCAGATGGGTCTTACAGACCCCAATGACCACACAAAATATATTCAGAGAAATCTCTCATGTAGTCAATGATTTCAATCCACAGCCTGATATCATTTTGTTGAAACACTCTCGCCTATTGTTGATTCTGCTATACTACTTCCATACGTAAGTTTGGCAACTAAAGTCTTCAGGCAAATCAAGAAGGAGCATAAAGTGACAATTCACGTGAAAGACAATCAATGAAATTGTTGGAGGCAAGGTGGAGAATGCGGTTATCTTTGACAGAATTGTAGACTCGGTTTTGCACAAATTCTCTGAGTCGACAAGAGGGAAGATTGGTGTGAGGGTGCAAAAGCTTCATGGATAGCTTAGTCAGGTTTGTTTTCAGGTTTTTATTTAAAAAAAAAATACCTTTGAGGCATTCTCTCGAATAGTTGGCAGGCATTATTTGGTTCCACACGAGAGAGTCGTTAGCCAAAAAATCTCATCCCCATTACATTCAATTTGCCACAAGAACACGTTTAAATTTTTGATTGTTATATTAAAAAAAAAAGTCAGAGGATGCTAGCTGTCTCAGGGCTCCTGCTCTCTCTTGATGGTTGTGGTTATTTGAGGCTTGTTTGGCTCTCTATATGTCTCGGCTGGGTCCTGGGTTGCTGCTCCAATCTTTATATGTCAGAGATCGTATGACTTATATCTTTATGAGGCAGGATGAAATTGTTCTTTGCAGTGACATAATCAGCTATGTCGTGGTCCAGGACCAATCACAGACGCCTGTTTAGCATGGTCTGGTAACTTTTTCAAAGAACTTATCAAGGTCTGGAATCATACAGAAATGTCACTCGACAAGGCAAACAAGGAGATCTACCATGCGACTCTGCCTCAAGGTCTGATGTTGAGCAGCGATACCATTCAACAGAACACAAATTAAGATGTGACACCAGTCATAGGACCACTCGACACGGCAAACCAAAGATAGACGAATTTGCTCGATCTGGGTTTAAGTTTGCTAGAATTCTTGATACCTTGGTGGGAGGGCTCGTTTGGTTGTCATAATTGGGCCATTAGGACAGGATTTTCGGGAAATTGTTCCTTGGAGTTTGGGCCAGAGTAATTGGGCTCGACTACTTCAATTTCTAACTTGTTTCGGGATTTGAAGGAATTACTATGAATTTTTTCACAACTAAACCGGTGAATAAAAAAAAAAGAAGAATCCTTTGGACCTCCATCAGGTCCAATCGACCAGCCTTTCATCAGATTAGGTAGTATGAAGAATCCTTTGGACCTCAATCGGGCCCAGTCGACCTACCTTCATCCAATCTAGTAGGATGATGAACCTCATGGACCTTCATCGGGTTCATTGGAATGTAGTCTCATGATCTTCAGACGACATAGTCTCAGACTACAAGCTCTGTAGAATGAGGAATTATAATTCCTCATTGACCTTAGTCAGGTCTTGTAGAATGAGGAATTATACATTCAGTGACCTTTGTCAGGTCTTGTAGAATGAGGAATGAGAACCCTCATTGACATTCTTCAGGTCTAGTAGAGTGAAAAGTGATGACCTTATTGGACCATTATCAAGTCCATTCGACAGGTCCATACGACCGTAGTCTCATGGACCCTCATCAGGAGAATGGGTGATAACCTTCATAGACCTTCATCCAATTTAGTAGGATGATGAACCTCATGGACCTTCATCGGGTTCATTCGACTCTGGTCATTTGACTTGTAGTATGAAGGTTATCTTAACCTTCATCTGGTTCAGTCGACCGGGGACATCCCCCATGGACTCATGTCGAGTCAAGTTGTAGGCATGGATTACACATGTCGTATGACTTACACCCTGAACCTCATCTGGTTCAGTCGGCCGGGGACATCCCCCATGGACTCATGTAGAGTCAAGTTGTAGACATACACATGTCGTATGACTTATATCCTGAACCTCATCTGGTTTAGTCGACCGGGGACATCCCCCATGGACTCATGTAGAGTCAAGTTGTAGACATACACATGTCGTATGACTTACACCCTGAACCTCATCTGGTTCAGTCGACCGGGGGCATCCCCCATGGACTCATATCGAGTCAAATAAACTTCTGAACCCTCATATGGTTCAGTCGACCGGGGACATCCCCCATGGACTCATGTAGAGTCAAGTTGTAGACATACACATGTCGTATGACTTATATCCTGAACCTCATCTGGTTCAGTCGACCGGGGACATTCACAGATGACTCTTGTCGAGTCAAATGAAAACATGGACTTCTTTCTGTTCATAGACTTGTCGAATGAAATAACTCCTGAAACCTCATCTGGTTCAGTCGACCGGGGACATCCCCCACGGATTCATATCGAGTCAAGTCGTAGACATACACATGTCGTACGACTTATGTCCTGACCTTCATCTGGTTCAATCGATTGGGTACTTCCCCAATGGCTCTGGTAGAGTCAAGTTCATTATCCCGACCATCATCTGGTTCGGTCGACTGGATACTTCCCCAATGGCTCTTGAAGAGTCAAACTCATAACTTGATATTAGGAGGCAGCATCAACGCTCGACTACAGCTACATAATATGGCCTCGTCCCAGGCGACACATGCGTCAAGTACTCTCCAAGCCAATGACTCTTGACTTAGAGAGTAGGGGACAAACTGTTTGGGCCAAATTTGGTCCAGGGGTAGTTTCGTCATTTTACTTCAGACCCAATATTGGACGCACCCCTGAAGCCTCCTAATCAAACCCCAAAGACATGGCGCAGGCCCAAGCCCAGTGAACACCATCACCCACAACCGAAGGATCCTCCAAAAGTCGGTCCACATAATGCCCAAGCTCACGAACACCACTCATAACGTTACCAGCCTACAAACGGGCAAACACAATAAACACCCTTTATGGAGTCATCCATAACTGACGCCCAACGGACAAAACAATCAAACAGCAGTAAATACACCCCCCGAAAGTGTGTGTATATAAACGAAGAGTATCCAAGAGGAAAGGGGGATTCAACTCCTAGCTCTCATACTCATAGCTCAAGTAATATTCTCTCAGTAGACCTCCAACCTGCAGCCCTCACGGTAACTCATAAGAATCGAGGTAATCTCTGACCTTACTCATTCTTCTACAATATTAATAGCTCACTTCCACTACTGACTTGGGCGTCGGAGTGCCCCCGGCACCCACCACACCGGTGGGTAGTACTCCCGCTCACTCTACAATCTTTGTTTTGCAGGATCGCCAGTGCCCCTATACAAAATCTCAATTGTGGACCTCGGGCGAAAACCAGCGTCTACAGGCGGTATCCAGATTAAGTCAAATTAATAATTAATTACCAACCGACCAATCAAGCGGTATCCAGTTTAGTCAGGTTAAAACCAATTTAAATAATTACCAACCGACCAATATGGCGGTATCCTCGTTAAGTCAGGTTTTAACTAGTTTATATATTATAATTAAGGGAGATTAATCTAAATATTAGTAATAAAAGTTTTACCTTTTACCCCAGCAAATGGGAGTTACCTCATCATTACTGAAAAGTAAAAACTGAAAATTAAAGAAAGAAAAGTATTGTGCGTAAAAATAAATTGCGGAAAGTAAAAACTGAAAAGTAAAGAAAAGAAAGTGCGAAAGCGAAAATTAATTACTGAAAGCTGTAAATAAACAAACAAGATACAATCTTCTTAGTATTCTTAAGGAATTCCTTAAAAGAAAGTATGAATTTACAAATGAAATGGCTTGGTATTTATAGGCAAAATTTTGCCTCCATCAAATCATCCACCAAATCAATTATTAATTGCTCTAATAATTGCTCCACTAATTGTTTATCATGTTTGGTGGTGATTTGATAATTTTTATTATTCATTTATTAATTTATTTTTTGCTTTGAAAATGACTTTAATAATTACACACAACACACTTCTGGATGTTTCATCAATATCGGGCATGAAATCTTCAGAATTCGAAATTATTTTGTGTTTTAAAGTTGTAGATCGTTGAGTCTTCTTTAATCTGGAACATGAATCAGCTTAATCCGATATAGGAGTAAGAGGTTATGCCCAAAATACGACAGATGCGTAAAATTTGAATTTCCAAAACTGCACTTCTTTAAAACGCCCTTTCAAGTTTCCAATCTCCAATATTAATATGTCAAGTCCAATTTTTGCCCTTATTTGACTCACATTTCGTCCTAAATGATTTCATTGTGTCCCAATATTATTTTATCTGCAAAATAAACTAAAACACATCAAAACGTTCATCAAACCCGAGAAACTAAACAAAATATTGAGTAAAAGGGGCGGTAAATATTGATATATTTTCCTCTCATCACACCCCCAAACCTAACATTTTGCTAGTCCTCGAGAAAAACAATAAAATAAAATACAAGAAATAATTAAAATTAAACTAAGCCACTTTCGTATGGATCACGGTTGCATTTAGCATACGCAACAAGTCTTTAAACCCCTAGGTGTCCCTAGTGGACGAGTTATAGTCTCGTGAGGGCTTACAGCAACGATACCCACAAACGTTTTACAAAAGTAAAAAGATAATAAAACTAATGCATACAAAAGCAAAAAGACAAGAGAAAAGAGAATAAAGAAGTTAGTGACTAATCAGGTGAAACTTTTACTCCAAGTTACTAGTTGTTTTCTTTCTTTCTAAATTACTGAATAAGTAAATTCTCTGATTATATTTATCATTCTCCATATGCACAGTCGAAAAAATATTAATCAACTCATTTTTGTCCACAACAGTCACAAGTGCAGTTGATAAGAGAGTAATATTTTTGTCCTAAAGTTTTATCAGAATTCAAACCTTTTTGCAGCAATGGAATAATTTTTCTGATTTTTCTGATTTTTTTTCTTTGATTTTTGATTTTTTTTTATTTATATACAATATCTTCCATCTATGTAGCGAGTGTTGGGTCGGTGACTCCCAAACCAGTTGTCTTTAGGGCACCAGGTGTTAAGACACCCCTACGGACTTAATTACTCAGACTTCAGATATATATATTTTTTGCAACATCTTTGATCTATGTAGCGAGCTTTGGGGCAGTGACTCCCAAACCAGTTGGCTTTAGGGCACTAGGTGTTAAAACACCCTTACAGACTTAATAACTCGGATCTCGGAATTTTTTTTTTACTCCATTACTTTTTTGAGATGATTCCTCCAATTAAACTAGAGCACTGAATATTACAAACTTTTCAATTTTAGTTCATGTCCTTATGTTACTATGCATGTTGATAATATCTGCCAACTGAGCATATGAAGATCCATTTTAGTCAATATTATGTAGAATTCACAAATGAAATAATTCAAAAGGAAATAAACAAAAATTAACTTGTTCCGAAAAAATGGTTTGAGATACGTCTCAGGAGTGGAAACTCCTTACACAACTATCTCTCACCAATTTCACCTTTTTAGTCAAAATAAAAACACAAAAACGCAAAATATTTTTGTAATTTTTGAAATATTTTCAATTTTTTTGTATTTTTCGAAAAATTTTGGACTAAAATAAAAACAACTCACAAACTAAAAACAAGGTATTGATCAACTAATTCCCTCCCCCAAACCTAAATGAGACATTGTCCCCAATGTCCTAAACAGTAGAAGAAGAGTTTAGAAGATAATACAAGGTTAGCTGAAATTCTACATGAAATTAAAGGTTAAGATCCAGATTAATCCGACGCCTCTTACCACGATCGTCCTCGGACCAATTTATCTTTGAAAGGATAGGGTCAACTTGTGGTTCATAGGCTAAGAGTTGGTCTATTAGATCCGGAGCAGTTCTGGCAGTATAAAGGACTTCTTTCATAGGTTTTGACACGAACCCGTTTCTCCGAGCATCATCAAGAAACACACAAAGAAAATCATAAAATCCATCAATGTTAAACAACCCAATTGGTTTCTGGTGTATGTTCAAGTTCGCCCAAGATAGCACTATAAAAATTTCCTCCAATGTACCCAAGCCACCTGGCAAAGCAATAAAAGAATCAGCACGGTTAATCATTTCTACCAATCGTTCACACATACTTGGCACGATCAATTCATCTCTGTTTGATGGTCCAATAAGATTTGCCTCCGCCAAGGGTTTTGGAATAATTCCCAAAACGTGACTGCCTCCTTCCTGTACGGCTTTTGAAACGATCCTCATTAGTCCAAGATTGCCTCCGCCATATACTAAGTGCATATTCCTTGCAGCTAAGACTCGACCCAATTCATGTGCTACTTCTACGTATTGTGGCTTAACACCAACACTAGTACCGCAAAACACACAGATGTTTTCAACTCGTCTTCTTGAAGTGGCTTCCATGTTTTACTCTGGATGTCTTCAAAAGTGCAATGATGAGTTGAATTTATAACACCTGAAAAGGGTGAGTAAAATAATAGCACTAGTACTTGCCAAATGACAATTATTAGTTAACAGTAAAATAAATCTTGATAGTCAAAAAGGTCTGGATCCTGTCGGAGAAAATAAAAGAAAACAACAAAACAAATTACAATTATTAGGAAAAGACAAAGAGATATAATATTTACAAGAAAAGTAGCGGCTTGATTGACGTCTATGTGTCATGGACAAGCTTCCCATCCAATTTTCTTATAAATTGGCAAACATGGTCTTTTTGAGTCAGATTCCCAAGACTTAACTGTTGTCTTTCTTTTTGAAATTGTGCATATAACACATGAATTTCGTGATACACATATCCACTGGGATGCGTCTCAAGAGTTTTAGATATATCATCAAAAGGCTCCTTACTCAAGCCATCCCTAATGAAATTAATCTTATCTTCGTGGTTATCAGACATCATTCCTAAAGAACGACAACGAGTATCACAAAACATACGAGCACATTTATAACAGACACACATTCTTTTGGCTCTTCTCTTTTTAGTATAGGTGCTCCTTCCTAAACCAGGCAGATGTGAAATAAAAGAGTCAGAAGACTCACCTGCCAATCGGACCCGTGCTTCAATAATCCAACGAATATCAGTAGGAATACCTTTGATCATCAGTAGTCTCATCCGTTCCAAGCGAGCTTTGTAGACTTTCATCAGAGATTTTTGAGGCAGAGAAGGAAATTGCTTGCGAAGATTTACGAGAGCTTCTTCCATCGTGAAATAACTTTACCTGCAAAAATTAAACACGCAAAAATAAAACACACCATATTACAATATATACACAAATTGTATGGGTTGCCTCACAGTGAGGGCTAAGTTTAACATCGACAGCTAGACGTGACTTCTTGAACGTTAGGCTGGATCTGAAAGTGTGACACTTTTTTTTTGTCACTCAAATGATTCTCCCCAGTAGTGCTTGACAGGCTTGTTTTTAACCTTGAATGTTTTGTTGGAGTCAGGATCATGTATCTCAACGGTTCTGTCTGGTAAAACCTTGGTGATCATAAATGGACCTGACCACCATGATTTTGGCTTCCATGGGAAGAATTTCACCCTTGATTTGTTTAACAGTACCTTATGACTTGGTTCCAGTTGTATGAGCACTAACTTGTCATCATGTCTTTTCATTGCCTTTTCTTTGTACAATTTGGCATCCTCAAAAGCCTGTATGTGAAATTCCTCCAGTTCGTTAAGCTGGTGGAACTTTTTCTCTTCTGTTGCTTGTAGTGCAAGAATAGGCTTCTTTAGTATGCAGTGCGCTTTATCTTCAGGCTCCACAGGCAATTGACATGCTTTAAGTTTGTCAGTAGAAATTTGCCTTTCATCAGAGTTCTGAACGGTACTATGTATCACATCAAGTCTAAAACATTCCTCCTTCTTTTCATCATCTGGGAAATTCATGGCCTTGAAAACATTAAATGTTACTGGAAAAGGTGGAGGTGGAGGTGAAGTGATCTGTTCTTTTTCCTTTGCTTATTTTTCCTCCATCTGTTGCTTTGTTTCTTTTGGAACTTCCTCAACAGTTGTTTTGGCTCCAACATCTTTGTTGATTTCAGTACCGCTTTTTAACATGATGGCATGACATTGCTCATTCCCTCGGTTCCTTGGATTGGGTTCGGTGTTGTTGGGAAGATTACCTGGCGGTCTGTAACTTTGAGCATTGGCCAGTTTTCCAATTTGATTCTCTAGTGCTTTGATGGAAGTAGATTGGCTTTGAAAGATAGCATCATATGCTGCTTGTTGCTTTTTGAACATCTCTGCAGTCCATTCTTTAATTTCTGGTTCTTTTTCATGTTCCTGGCCTTTGTTCTGTTGTTGAAATCCTGGTGGTGGATAGTTCTGCTGTTGGAATCCAGGTGGTGGATTGTTCTTTTGTCCTGAATTATTGCTCCATGAAAAATTGGGATGATTCCTCCACCCTGGGTTGTAGGTGTTGGAATATGGATTGTTCCCCTGTGTGTTGAAATTGTTGACAAAATTCATCGTCTCTTCAAGTCGGTTTGGCTCTAATGCTCCTCTATATGGTGAACTTGTGGATCCAGTGGCACAAGGAATTGTTGTTGGCCATTTCTTCGATTAGATCACAGGCTTGATCTTCTCCTTTTGCCATTAAAGCTCCTACAACAGCAGCATCAATTGTGGTTCTCATCAGTCCAGAAAGTCCATTATATAAGGTTTGGACTTGAAGCCATTTTGGAATCTCATGGTGAGGACATTTCCGGAGTAAATCTTTGTATCTTTCCCAAGCTTCGTAGAGAGTTTCTAAGTCTTGTTGCACAAAGGATGTGATGTCATTCCTCAGCTTTCCAGTTCTGGCTGGTGGAAAGTACTTTGCAAGAAATTTGGTGGCTAAAGTGTTCCAAGTTGTGATGGAACCTACTGGTAGTGAATGTAGCCAAGCTTTAGCTATGTCCTTCAAGGAGTATAGGAAAATACGCAGTCTCATTGCTTCTTCAGCTTCTCGGTTGTAATTGAAAGTGCCGCAAACTTCCAGGAAGTTACTGATGTGGGCATTAGGATCTTCAGTTGCATTCCCCCCAAACTGAACTGACTGCTGAATCATCTGAATGCATGTTTTGATGTCACCTGCATTTGCTGGTGAGGGAGGAAGTACAATACATGAAATGAGTTTGTCAACCACCGGAATGGTTCTGTCTCGAATGGGAATTGGTGGTGCAACCTCCAAAGGTTCAGGTTCCATGTTGACTAAAGCTTTTTGGCTTTCTCGTTTTTCCCTTCTCAATTGTATGATGGTTCTTTCAATTTCTGGGTCAAGCGGTCGAAGTTCAAAGCTTCTGGTTCGTCTTATGAATTTTCTGAGAACCTGAAACACAAGAAAACAAAAACAGTAAGTAAAAGGAAATTAGATACAAGTAAAGGTATATAACCTCTAAACTAATAGTGAAAGATAAATAAGTCCCCGGCAACGGCGCCAAAAACTTGACCGGCATAAACACACACACGTATAACGCAAGCGTACGTATCTTTCAAGTAGTATAAAAAGTATCGATCCCACGAGGACTTAATACCTAATCTATTAATTTTATGAGGTCAAATGATTACTAGTATCTAACAGGTTGATTGATTAATTTGAAATGGTGAAGATTTTAAATTTAAAAACAAGTAAATAAAATTACACAAAAGTAGGTTTAAGAAAATTCAATATTAGGAAACTATCTAGGGTTGTGAATCTTTCTAATATCTTTTAAAAGTTGAAGAGGTTATTTCATGTTTGTGTAATAAATCGGTTTACTAACCTGGAACACTAAATTATGCGAAAGCCTCTGTCGATGGTCAGACGCAAATACCCAATTTAACATAATTGAACCATATGTATATGTCAACCAAATTATCTGGATTCATTAAGTTTAAGTTCCAATTATGGCTACCCCCGCCGGACAGGTATATGTCTATCCTGTAAGGAAATCTATTAAAGGGTTTTCTATCCTCAAGGAAGATCGTGGGCTATTAAGTCTAAGGCTAAAACCTAAAATTCCTTTGTCAAGTTATTTTAAATTTACCACATCAATCTTATTAGTGATCAGAGAACAAGAAGCATTAAGCTTAAGACTTAATAAGTAAACCTTTAAATTACCCAAACTATAAAATAACCCCTTATAAACCAGTGATATTAGAATTCATCACAACTTCAGATAACTAACTTAGTTACGACACATATTTAGGGGCAGTAAAAACTTAAATAAAATATAAGACATAAAGTAAAATGCTGAAAAGTAAATTGCTGAAAAGTAAATGACGGAAAGTAAATGCTGAAATTAAATACTGAAAATTAAATGCTGAAAAGTAAATATTGAAAGTAAATTACGGAAAAGTAAATGCTGAAAAGTAAATTGCTGAAAAGTAAATGCTGAAAAGTAAATTGCTGAAAAGTAAATAAAGTAAAAGTACAATAAAAGAAAATGATGAGGTAAAAGAATCCACTTTTATTACTTCTATTTTAGATATCTCCCTTAATATAATATATTAACCTTGCATGATAATTACCAACCAGCCATATAGGCGGTATCCAGATTAAGTCAAATTAATAATTAATTACCAACCGACCAATCAGGCGGTATCCAGTTTAGTCAGGTTAAAACCAATTTAAATAATTACCAACCGACCAATATGGCGGTATCCTCGTTAAGTCAGGTTTTAACTAGTTTATATATTATAATTAAGGGAGATTAATCTAAATATTAGTAATAAAAGTTTTACCTTTTACCCCAGCAAAGGGGAGTTACCTCCTCTTTACTGAAAAGTAAAAACTGAAAATTAAAGAAAGAAAAGTCTGTGCGTAAAAGTAAATTGCGGAAAGTAAAAACTGAAAAAGTAAAGAAAAGAAAGTATGAAAGCGAAAATTAATTACTGAAAGCTGTAAATAAACAAACAAGATACAATCTTCTTAGTATTCTTAAGGAATTCCTTAGAAGAAAGTATGAATTTACAAATGAAATGACTTGGTATTTATAGGCAAAATTTTACCTCCATCAAATCATCCACCAAATCAATTATTAATTGCTCCACTAATTGCTCCACTAATTGCTTATCATTTTTTGTGGTGATTTGATAATTTTTATTATTATTTATTTATTAAATTATTTTTTGTTTTGAAAATGACTTTAATAATTACACACAACACACTTCTGGATGGTTCATCAATATCAAGCATGAAATCTTCAGAATTAGAAATTATTTTGTCTTTCAAAGTTGTAGATCTTTGAGTCTTATTTAATCAAGAACTTGAATCAGCTCAATCCGATATTGGAGCAAAATGTTATGCCCAAAATACGACAGATTCGTAAAATTGGAATTTCCAAAACTGAACTTCTTTAAAACGCCCTTTCAAGTTTCCAATCTCCAAAATTAATATGTCAAGTCCAATTTTTGCCCTTATTTGACCCACATTTCGTCCTAAATGATTTCATTGTGTCCCAATATTATTTTATCTGCAAAATAAACTAAAACACATCAAAACTTTCATCAAACCAGAGAAACTAAACAAAATATTAAGTAAAAGGGGCGGTAAATATTGATATATTTTCCGCTCATCAACCATCAGTAAACACAACCTCCTATCACACTTTCATAAGTATCCAATACTTAAATATGAGAACTATTTCGTTATGCTCCCACAACGCGCACAAGTGTAATACTAGTCTATTCCGCATTATCGATGTCCAGTCTCGATAATACTACGACTAGGGATATTTAATGATTAAACCATAATGGATTAATACCGTCTCATATCTTATTAATCCAGAACTAATCATATGGACTTTTATCATTTATGTATCTTGGTAATCCAATTACAAATGATAAAAGAGCAATTACCTTTGTCACATAGTTAATTTGTACAACAACATCATGTTCTGTACAAATAGTGATGCTATGGGTCATAATTGTCCAACAATGTGTTCATAGTTCACTTCGTAAAATTTATAGAAGTAGAATTTTTGACAGAAGGTGGTAATCATAGACATGTTGAACTTGATGAAGTCCAACTTGAAAACAACGAACCAACGGAGGAACCTGAAGTTCAAGTAGATGAAGGACCTTCAACACACACACTCCGTAGGTCAGAAAGGGTATCTAGGCCTCTTGAACGCTTGTATTTGATACAAGAAAAGAGTCTAGATGTTCTCTTAGTTGAAGAGATTGATCCTTTCACCTATAGAGAATCGATGTTGGACATCGACTCCGTGAAATGGCAAAGTGCCATGAAATCTGAGTTAGACTCAATGCATGAGAATCAAGTTTGGGACTTGGTTTCGCTTCCCGAAGGAATTGTTCCTATCAGTTGTAAATGGGTTTACAAGAGGAAGCGCAGGCCTGATGGTAAGGTTGAAACTTACAAGGCCCGACTGGTAGCAAAAGGTTACACGCAACGACCTGGCGTCGACTAGGATGAAACTTTTTCACCAGTAGCAATGATTAAGTCTATTCGGATTTTGCTTTCTATAGCTGCGTATCATGAATACGAGATTTGGCAAATGGATGTCAAAACGGCTTTTCTAAATAGATTTCTTTATGAAGAAATCTATATGGAACAGCCAGAAGGTTTTGCGTCCAGCAAAAACTCGGGTATGGTGTGTAAGCTTAAGAAGTCCATTTATGGACTTAAACAAGCTTCACGAAGTTGGAATCTTCGATTCGACGAGATTATTAGATCGTCTGGTTTTCTCAAGAATCATGTGTGTATCAGAAGGCCAGTGGGAGCATGATCGTATTTTTAGTCCTATATGTTGATGACATCCTAATCATTGGGAATGATTTAGGTATGTTACAAAGCGTCAAAGCGTACCTCTGTAAGAATTTCTCCATGAATGACCTGGGAGAAGCTTCTTATATTTTAAGGATAAAACTCTATAGAGATAGATAAAGGAGGCTGATTGGGTTATCCCAATCAACGTACATAGATAAGATCTTGAAACGGTATAATTTTGGTAACTGTAAGACAACAAACATACCGTTCAGACATGGGATTCATCTTTCAAACAAGATGAGTCCACAAATAGAAGATGAGAAGGTTAGAATGTCTAACCAACCTTATGCTTCGTGTTTGGGTAGCATAATGTATGCCATGTTATGTACAAGGCCTGATATCAGTTTTGATGTTAGCGTAACTAGCAGATATCAGTCCAATCCAGGTAATGACCATTCAATGGCCATTAAACATATCCTCAAGTATCTTAAAGGTACTAAGGATAAATTAATAATTTATGGAAGAAACGAACTGCAAGTTAATGGGTATATGGATTCCGATTTCCAATCGGATCCCGATAATAGAAAGTCTACATCTGGATTCATATTTACCTTTAACGGATGTGCAGTTTGTTGGAAGAGTTCCAAACAGGGATCAACAGCAGATTCCACCACTGAGGTGAAATATATTGCAGCTTCTGAAGCTGTAAAAGAGGCTGTGTGGATAAAGAACTTTATCACAGAATTGGGAGTTATCCCAAGTATCGAGAATGTGATTCCGTTATACTGTGATAATACTGGAGCCATTGCGCAAGCAAAGGAACCGAGGGTGCATCATAAGTCAAAGCATGTGGAACGCAAGTGCCACATCATTCGAGAGATTGTTTCGCGAGGGGATATTATCGTGTGCAAGGTACCGAGTGAAGATAATGTAGCAGACCCGCTGACGAAGGCCATACCTCCGAAGTTGTTTGATAAACACGTGGAGTCGATGGGTATTAGATATAATCGTTATTGGCACTAGAGCAAGTGGGAGTTTTTGTTGGGGTTGGTGCTCAGAACGCCAATTCCCGGTTGTATTTCTTTATGAATACTACTGTAAAACGTTATTATTATGAATAATATATGCAGTTTCTATAATATAATGTATCTTTTAATATGGTAAAGACGTAATGACCTTAGAATGACTAGTCATTGTCCTGTTGCAAAAGCGTCGCAATTGACATTGAGTAGTATCATGACGTTGTCATTCTCATACAGTTTCTGGTCAAGGTTTACACTACTTGTTAGTATAGTAAACCCGTTGAGACCGGTACATGTCGTATACTGGAATATATGATTCCAATGGTTTCTCAATGAAACATAAGTCTTGGAGACTAGTATAGACATGTTGGTGTTTATAGCGGATAAACACTAAACGACTCATCTAAGATTCTTAATGGATGGTACACCAACGTCAATAAGAATCTTATCGGGTTGAGTAGCACTTGTGATTCTTCGACTTGAGATACCACTGTGGGCGCATGAGACATCTTCCACACTTAGATGGCAGTCACGTCACCAATCTATTTAGATCAGACCTCCGTCTGTTCGTTGGGTGTGGATAGATCCTTAGGGTGTCCTGTGTGTATCGAGAGAGGATCCGTCAGTTCTGTGTATCAGAGCATAGGTAGTCCATATGATTAGCAATTCGATAAAAACCATGGGCCCATGGTACAATTTAGAAGTTAGTTCTAAATGTTCTTTTTGAGATTGCTAATAGAGTAGCCTACTGGATAATCCCTATAGAGATTTGACGTTTACATCTATATCTCTGGATTTATCCGAATACCTGTGACAGAGGAATTATACATTTTCCATGACCTCGACCTGTATGATTCAACGAGTTTATCCGTGATTGTCATAATTTACGGGTAGATAAATTATGGACACGAAATTGGATTTCGTGACGGATATGCCTGAATCTATAGAGTCTCACTAATGAAATATACTTGTAGAGCACTAGGGCAACAATTATAAATAATGTTGATTATTTATAAAGTCATTTAAAGGTTAAACGCAAAATACATGTGTATGGACCCGATAGTCATTTCCTTATTTTTTGTGTATTTGCATTTAATGTTAGATTAATTCAAATACACATTAATTAATTATCAAATTGAGATATTTGACTAATATCATAAATATATATATGTATTTAATATTTAATGTAAATATAATACATATATTTAATATATTTGTATTTAATTATTTAATTGTTAAATGATTAAATTAATTAAAGTATATATATTTTAAAGTTATGATATTTGTTTTAATGACCAAGTTACAATTGTTGACTTGGTTGAAAAAATCAGTAAAGTGTAATGATCATTTTTAACAAGTTGGCAACTTGATTTAAATGAAATAAAAAAAATATCTTGTATTTTCCTTTAGCAAATTTCGGCCAAGAATATATTGTTTTGTTTTTAGGTTAATTTAAAGTGTTTTTAGGTTAATTCACTGCATGTAGGCTCTCGGCCTTGGGGCTAATTTTTGGAAATTTATGTTGCAATTTGAATTTCAATATGTATGACATGTTAAATTCATATATGTAATGATTTAGAATCATCCAAAATCGTTTCGAACAATTTCGGATTAAAATAAACAAAATGCTTTGTTTAAGGGCAATTCGGTAAATTCACATAAATTTGATTTATAGTGTTTTATTTCATAATTTGATTATTGGATAATAAAATAAATAAGTTTATTAAAAAGTTTTGAAATCGGAAAATTTGATTTTCCACTGTTTCGCTGCGTTACCGGATTTCCGCAATAAAACCCCTTCAGTGGAAACACGTAAGTCACCCGGATCGGACTTGAATTTTTTTCTGCCCTTCTCACCAAAAGGTCGGATGTTACCAACACCAAGACTGGATTTTTGCTTCTATTTTGAATAAAATTTTAGCCCTGGAATAGCCCACGAACAGCGGCAAAAAACTGGACTGTTTTGCACCCAATACGCGCCCAGCATACTCTGCCAAAATGACCCCTTAAATGCGTGAACAACTAATATGTTTCAGATCTGATTTTACACTTAAGAACAGCGTGTAACTTTTAAAACTGCTTTTTTCTTTTATTACTGTCTTTATTATTAATTTTTTATGCTATTGTATGCCTTTAAATTTTTGTTATGTGATATTGAATTATAAGACAAGGTGATACCTCCTTTAAGCTTGAGTATTATACTGGCATCAGTAAGGGATCATTCCAAACCCAAACGGGTTTAAGGTAGGACCTTGCGATGGGAATAATGTAGCCTTAAATCATTCCTAGTGTCTTATATTGGGTACCGACTTCTTCATTCTCCAGTTAGTCCCTCGTAGGCTATCCATACTCTCTGCGGGCTGCGAACCCAACAGTGCCGTGGTCGTTGGCATCATAGGCATAAAGGTAAACTCCACTTCGCTCCTACAGTACCCTTTAGTTTATATGGGTGAGATCAGTGTAGAGTTTTTATCAATAACTTTATACTTTATGGACATGGTTTGCTATGTAGCTTTGAACATTTTATATAGATATGGAATTCACCTTTCACGAGAAGTAGATGAGTATCTTTCTTAAGGGTTGATTCGGTACTTGAACAGTTAGAGTGCTAAGTCTTTTGATTAGGAATAGAAAGATTAAATTCACAATAGTTATGAATAAAACATAAATTAGAGAATCAACGGTACTTAACGTATAAGAAATAATTAGAGGGGTATAACAGATATTATGACCCGGCTCTAATTATAAGATACTCAAGAATGGTTAACTCACATGAAATGATTATATCAATATATACTGACATAGCTCATATTATCTAAAATATCTATAATGATGAGAGTATAACTCTAGGTTTTTATTGGAATATTCTAAAGTTAATAATGCGTAATATTTGATTAAAGAGTTTAATCAATATCTCGAGACTATTAGAGCTCGGAACTGTGGGTCCATTTAGTCCCCGAGTTAGCTAATTACATTAGAGGAATCTATGTAATAATTGGATTGTCCAATTATTAATTCACTTACATAAATTAAATAATTGTAAATTATTTGATACAGGTAGTAATTATTAACTTGACTAATCACCATGAAACTATATTAAAATGTTTAATATGTAGTTTTTAAATTAATGATTATTAGATAATCATTTGAAAATTTAAACTGTCTAAACATTTTATTTAATTAAAATATTATTTTAATTGATATTAGGATTTCAATTATATCATTGAATTTATCTTCAAAGATATGATAGGATATTTAATATCCTATCAAAATAATATTATATTTATAAATAGACCTTGACCTAATATTAGGAGGTTAATTTTGTAATGTTAATTACAAATAAGTTTAATCTAAAACCTCACTATAAAAGAAAATTTTTATTTTGTTCGCTAACCCTAAACATTTTTTCTCTGAGTTAGAAAAAGGCAAAAACAAGAGGTGTGACAAAGGTAAAAAATTCTTGAGAAATAATTTCTATAATGAGTTAGAGAACTCACACTTATGGATTCTTGGTGACGAGTCATAATACAGAAGATCAAGTGGTGTCATTTTATGGCAACACTGTAACATTCTCGACTTTGGTGCAGTTTTGGTACTACAATATTTCAGTTGTGTTGTTTTGGTTGTGCAGTGTTTCTCAGTTGTACAAGTTTTGATTTTGTAGTTTACGAATAGGGCTATTTTGGTGGTGCATTGGTTGTTTCAATAGTATGCATATTTCTGTTTGGGCAATGGCAGTTTTGGTGATACCAGTGCAGTGCAATTTTGATTGTTACAGTAATCACCAAAAACAAATTTAAAAAATCAGTGAACAGTAGCAGTTCGGCATTGTAGTGGGGAAAGCAGAAAATTTCTCGAGTCCATTCCTGAGCTTCTTTCTCGTTTCTGCTGCACTTTTTAATTTCCCTATATTAGTCCCTTGTGGGTTTCTCAAGATGAACCATGTGAGAGGTTTTGTCCTCCGTTACCAGTGATGTATCCAGAAATTTCAGTCAGTGGGGGTTAAATTTTTTTTCTTACCAAAATATTATATAATGAATTCATACATTTTTTTGAAATTACAAGATAATCCATATACTTTTGAAAATTATGAAATAGCCCCTAGTTTCTAAACTTATAAATTAACCCAAAATTTTCAGAATTTTATTTTTTTTATCCATAATTTCTAAAAATACCAATTTACCCTAAAAATTTAAGTAAAAATTTATTTTTAAAATTATTTATTTTACAATTTATGTGTTATATTATATACTAAATATCCGTTAATTTATTGTAGATTTAATCACTTTTTTAATTAATTATTAAAAGCCTAATGCTAAAACGTAACATTTATGCTTTGAACAACTATAAATAAAAAATAAATATACAAAAATATATACAAAAAAATTATATTTATATTAATATGTGAATATTTTATATATAATAACTATGCACGACGTGGTTTAGTAAAAGAATCACTACAATATCAATAAATTAGAAGATCAATAACCAAACCTAAGTATAAACATTGTTATTTTTATTTTTATTTTTATTTAAATGTAATGGAATCCCTATTTTTTTGCAAATGGAAAAACTCATAAATGAGTGGATTTAAAATGAAAAATAGTCAATTATCTATACACATACAAATTAAATATAATTATTTTAGATATGTTTAAGAAATAAGATTGACGCAAAAGTGTATTGGAATTTTTTTAACTAATTTGGGCTTAGGCCTACATTTATATTAAAAAATATACCTCAAAAAATAAATAAATAATATATTTATGGGTGTTGTTTAACTATATATATATTCTAATATATATATATATATATATATATATATATATATATATATATATAATTTATAAAAAAACAAAAATTGTGGGTCCAGTGGGGGACCTGTTAGGGTTACGAGCGAAGGGCGCAGCGGAAGCGCGGTCCGGGCGATTTAAAACTTTTTCAAATTACCGAATGAATTATTCAATATCTAATACGAATAATTTATTCATATTTCACCTAAACCTATTTATTCGATATCAAATATCGACATAAATATAAAGGAAACGTCTCGAAACTGTTGGGTATCTAAGATCATAGCCAAGAACATATAAGCATGAAACATGTGATACTCAAAGTTAAGTTGCGGAAAATATACTCACTTTGATCGGTTCGTTGGATGTGTTGATAACAAAACATTTGCTTCCTTTGAAGTGCTCCAAGCTCCTCTTTGAATGGTTGTATGTTGAGCTCCAAGCTTGGTGAATGAGATTTCAAACTCAAAGGATGTTTCCCTATCACCTATGTATGATTCTTTAAGTGCTAGCTTTGGAAAGATTTTGCAACAAAATCTTCCATTGGTCTATGGTAGTTCACGGCAAAGAAAAGAGGAGAGGAGAGAGTTTTGGTTTTGATATTTTGATTTCTAAAATCAATTACCAATATTCAAAAGTCAAACTCAAATTTTGATATATGCTTTACCAAAAGGCTAAGCAAAGTTTTGGAGGGAAAATAACATTTAATGCCTCCAACTACTCCCATCAATCAACTTTGACACTTAATAGACAAGTGATGTAAGTTGTGATGTGACTTGTGAGCCCCACTTTAATTCAAAATCCGAGTGGGCCCGCAAACACATTCCGGGCTCGGGTTCGTTAATTATGAATTAACGAATTTCCGTTGCGACTTAATTAAATCAAATTTAATTAAATAATAATGCCTCGCAAAATTATTATTAAAGTCGCTGGCGAATTAATTCAAATATAATTCGTTCGCCCGAATTAAAATCCAATTTTGATTTCGTCATGAAATCTAATTTCATTTAATATATCGAATATATTATTTTAATCGATTAATTCTAAATTAATCGTTCTCTCTCTTTTAATTGAATTTTATCCTAGATAAATTCTCGCCGTAATTAACCTAGATTAATTTTCTTTTCGAGTCATATGTCATCGGTGAATCTTCGGGAAACGACCCATGATATCCCTGGATATATTGGCATTAAATCTGATCGTCGGACTATCCGAACACGTTCGTACCCGGTACCATGTTCTTACCGATTTACGAGACATGGTTGGCTTCTAGTAAAGCGTCGTGCCTACCCAATTCTCCAGAAATATTCTTTAAGGAATATATAATCTATAACAGGCGTAGTATACGTAGTATTGTGTATTGCGATCCAGTATCAGATGTCACATGCAAGGCCTGGGGCTGGAATAGTGTCTGCCTCGTACGAAGCATATATCGGATCACAAGCAACTAGTCTCTATAATCGGAAAATCATGACCTTGTCATATTATCCTGATAGTTGCAACATAATAGAGAACCAGTTCTATATCCCTGCGTGATATCATCTCCATATGACTGAAGTGATACTTCTGTCTTGACAACACATCCAATACACTACGATTCTCAATAAATCTAGAAGAGGCGTACACAGAACCTGTTAAAGTCCCGGACGACCAAAACCAAAGGGTATTGATTGTCGCAAGTACTAGAGATGCAAGTCTCAAGTTAAGACCAAATACATCTACCCTGATGCGGATTCCCATAGACACATAGTCATACTACCAATGAGATTCTGCAGTATCTATCCAGAGCGAAGTTGTTTCCGTACCATCGGCAAACACAACCTCCTATCACACTTGCATAAGTATCCAATACTTAAATATATGAGAACTATGCTGTTACGCTTCCATAACACGCACAAGTGCAATACTAGTCTATTCCGCATTATCGATGTTCACGATAATACTACGAATAGGGATATTTAATGATTAAACCTTTTTGGATTGATATTGTCTCATATCTTATAATCCAGAACTAATCATAAGGACTTTTATCATTTATATATTCGAGTAATCAAATTAAAAAAATGATAAAATAGCAATTTCCATTGTCACACAGTTAATTTGTACAAAAACCACAATGTCTTTTATAAATAGTGACGCTATGGGTCATAATTGTCCAACAATCTCCCACTTGGCCTATAGCCAGTCACTCAAGCATCTAACACCTGAACTATGTACATGTCGCTCAAACTTTTGCTGAGGAATAGCTTTCATCAGCGGATCTGCAATATTGTCATCTGATGCGACCTTCTCGATCTTCACATCGCCACGATGTATGATCTCACGAATCAGATGGAAAGGTCAAAGAATATGCTTGGATCGTTGATGAGACCGCAGTTCCTTAGCCTGCTCTATAGCCCCGTTATTGTCACAATATAATGGAACTACTCATAAAACAATTAGGAATTTACGGATCCAAACTGCCTCATTTGTTGCTTCAGCTGCAGCAATATATTCTGCTTCTGTTGTTGAATCGGCAACAGTCTATTGCTTAGAAGATTTACAGCTTACTGCTCCATTGTTCAAACAAAATATGTACCCGGATTGTGACTTACAGTCGTCTTTATCAGTTTGGAAACTTGCATCGGTAAACCCAGTTACCTCAAGCTCTTCATCTCCATAGATTAAGAAAGCATCATTAGCTCATCTAAGATACTTAAGGATATTCTTAAACGCCATCCAGTGACCATCACTTGGATCGGTCTGATAGCGACTACACATGCTCAAAGCATATGAGACATCAGGTCGCGTACATATCATGGCATACATGATCGATCCAACTACCGAGGCGAATGGGATCCGACTCATGTTGTCTCTCCCATCTTGAGTTTTAGGACACATGTCCTTAGATAGAGTGACACCATGTGACACAGGCAACAATCCCCTCTTAGACTGTTCCATGTTGAATCTCTTCAACACTTTGTCAATGTACGTGCTCTGGGAGAGTCCAAGCAGCTTTCTAGATCTATCCATGTAGATCTTTATTCCTAGAATAAAGGCTGCTTCTCTCAGATCCTTCATGGAGAATTTTAATGAAAGCCAAGCTTTCACCGATTGTAGCATTGGAATGTCATTGCCAATAAGCAATACATCATCAACGTAAAGGACAATGAATGTCAGTGCACTCCCACTAACCTTCTTATATACACAATGATCATCCTCGTTTTGAACGAAATCATATTATTTTATGATCTTATCAAAACGTTGGTTCCAAGAACGCGATGCTTGCTTTAATCCATAAATGGATCGATTTAACTTGCAAACATTGTTTGAATGTTTTGGTACGACAAAATCGTCAAGCTGTTGCATATAAACATCCTCCAAAAGGTTTCCATTAAGGAAAGTGGTTTTGACGTCCATCTGCCATATTTCGTAATCAAAATATGCAGCAATAGCAAGCATTATCCGAATGGATTTAATCATGGCAACATGTGAAAAAGTTTCGTCGTAATCGACACAATGTCGTTGACGATACCCTTTCGCTACAAGCATAGCTTTGTACGTTTGTATGTTGCCATCCATGTTAGTCTTCTTCTTGAAGACCCATTTGCAAGCAATAGGTTTTACGCCTTCTGTTGCATCAACCAGTGTCCAAACTTGGTTGGTGTACATGGAATCCATTTTGGACTTCATGGCATCTTGCCATAAACCAGAGTCGGTACCTTGTATCACTTCCTCATACGTAGCCGATTCGTCTTCCTCAATAAGATTAATATCCACATGAGGTGAGATCAGAAACCCATACCTCTCAGGTTGTTTTCTGACTCTCTCCGATCTATGTGGTTCTTGTGTATTATAAGATTGTGGTACAGTCTCATCCCTGATGAACTGTTCATGTTCCGTTAAGGATTCTGTGCAGGAACAGTATCATATCACTCCGATTTTCATCGAGTTCTACTTTCCGCCCACTGACCACTGCATTTAGGAATTCCTTCGCAAGGAAAATCGCATGTAGAGCAACAAAAACTATGTTCTCTTGTGGGTTGTAGAAGTAATATCCTTTGGTTTCCCTAAGATAACCTACAAATAGGCATTTATCCGATTTGGGTTCAAGTTTGGTACCATCCAAACGTTTAATGTATGCCCAGCCACCCCAAATCTTCAGGAATGAGAAACCCGGTTTCTTTCCTGTCCATATCTCATACGAAGTCTGTTGAACAGACTTTGACGGAACCTTATTCAAAATAAGTATTGCACTGTTCAATGCATATCCCCATAAGGAAAATAGTAGCTCTGTGCGACTCATCATCGACCTTACCATGTCTAACAAAGTTCGGTTTCTCCGTTCGGACACACCGTTTAATTACATTGTTCCGGGAGGAGTCCATTGTGAAAGAATACCATACTATTTCAAGTAATCAAGAAACTCATTGCTTAAGTATTCTCCACCACGGTCCGACCGTAATGTTTTAATACTTTTTCCGGTCTATTTGTCTACTTCCTGTCGAAACTCTTTTAATTTCTCAAAGGTTTCAGACTTGTGTCTCATAAGATACACATAACCATAACGTGATGCATCATCAGTAAAGGTTACGAAGTATTCATATCCACCTCTAGCCTGGCTAGACATGGGCCCACATACGTTACTATGAACAAGGGCTAACAGTTTGGTGGCACATGTACCTTTACCGCTAAAAGGTGTTTTAGGCATTTTTCCTAATAAACAAGATTCACAGACGTCATATGAATTCTGATCAAATCCGTCCAAGTACCCACTCTTCGAAAGTGTGGATATGCGAGTCTTGTTAATATGTCCCAGACGACAATGCCACATATAAGTTTCATCTTTGTTACTTAATTTAAGCCTTTTGTTTGTTACAATATATGTTTGAGATTGATTTATTTTCAAAATATAAAGACCATTATTCACATCAGCACTGCATATCTCCATATCATTTTTATACATAAAACACCCAATGTTTCTAAAAACAAACGTATAGCCATATTGGGTCAATAAAGATACAGATATAATATTCCTAGTCAAACTAGGTACATAATAACAGTTTGAAAGATTTAGTACATGCCCCGATGGCAGTTCCAAAATATAAGTCCAAATGGCCAAAACGGCAACTCGAGTCTTATTTCCAACGCGGAGGTCAATCACTCATGAGGCCGGTCTCCTGCTAATCCGCAGATCCTGCACATCAGTACATATATGAGTACCACAACCAGAATCAAAAATCCAATTTTTAAAACTAGAAGTAGACATGTTTATTTCTATAACAAACATACCTGAAGCCGGTGCCTTGCCCGCTTTGATTTCCTTCATGTGCGCCTTGTACTCAAGGCAGTCACGCTTCCACTGACCCCATTTGCCACACTGCAGGCATACATCTTTGGATTTTTCCTTAGCCTTCCCATAATACTTTGACGATTTGGCCTTGCCCTTCTTCTTCTTCTTCTTCTTTAGACCTCCAGTTGCCTTGGGCCAAGGCCTCGGAGACTGAGATGTTGAAGCGAAGTGCACCTCGCACTTTTTGCCCTTCAATATCTCTTTTTCTGCTTCACGTAACATTGCCATCATCTCTCCAAGAGTATGGTCTTGGTTCATCATATTGTAGTTCATGATGAACCCGCTCCAACTGTCAGGAAGAGACTGCAAGATCAAATCTATAGAAGTCTCAGCCTCAACGGTTATGCCTAGCTGACCCAGTTTTTCAATGTCAGCAATCATCTGTGACACATGGTGCTCAACAGATGTACCCTCTGAAATTTGTGAGAGAAAGAGCTTCTTCTACAATTCATACCTTTGCGATCTAAGGTTAGATCGATGAAGGTCCTTCAATTTTGCCATCATAGTATAGGGATCCAATCCTTTATTTTGGCGAAGAAATTGAGTGGTCATCGTAGCGAGCATGACGGACTGAGTAGTTGTAGTTGTCATCGCTATGAGTCTTCCAAAGCTCAAGCTCAAGCGGCTGCTCATTTCCGGGCTTAGGCCCGAGAGGTCTCTCTATCGTATAGAGCATCCTCTCAGCCCCCAGGACAATCCTGAGGTTCATATCCCAATCAGGAAAGTTCGCGCCATTAAAGACATTTTCGCCCATGATAATGTCTCTAACTCCGATCTTTCCAGTCATCTTAATCGCAATAGTCAAACTATTCAATTAACGAAATTAGAGTACAGTCCAACTGTTACAAGAAAAATAATAAAATATTAGTCCAACTAATAAATTTATAATTGACGAAATAATTTTAAAGCGCGTATGACAAGTATTTGAACGAAATAACAAATTCAATACTAGCCTTCCACTATTTTTCAGTGAGCCTCTAACCCTCTGTTGAGTACTCGGGAAACCTAGTTTCCTAGTGGGGTAGGATCCCGTTAAATAACACACAACCTTGACTTTGGCCAACAAGCTGTATGACATTTAACTAGGTAGATCTCTAAGATCAATTGGATCTCATCCAATTCCTAGATCCGGCAGGTGTACCTCCAAGTCCGAAACATATATAAAATATATATGCCAATATATCAAATATATTTTCCTAACCTTTTTCCTCTGAATCAACTAAGCCTTGGCTTTGGCTCAACAAGCTTAATGATTCCAGTTAAGTGGGACCCATTGACCTTGGAAAGCTTCGTAATTGATGTCGATGAATAAGAAGTGATCTTGACTTTGGCCAACAAATCACAACTTAGGCAAGACATACGATATGGAACAAAGCCTTCATGATTCAAACACATCCGCGATGGACAAATGTCTTTACTTTGGCCAACAAACCAATGCCAATCTTGGATCTTGAGAATGAATCATTCAATGGAAGGAAAACACTTAATATTTGATTGAGGGTTTTTCGCGTAATTGGCAACCAATTAATTATCTTTGATTAGGTCTCATCATACACCCTTAAGCATGCATTCTAAAAGCATAATAAGGCGCGATAAATAAATTAATAATGATATGCGGATGGATATCTCACAAATTGTTCCTAGAACAAATCACTCTTTTTCCTCTCCCCGGTTAGCACTATTCTGACTTCTACCCAATTACATAATACGTTAAAGAAACCTCATTACATTGAGGGGAATTGGTGAGAAGAGAATTACAAAGAATCGAGAGATAAAGGCTGGACACGCATGTCCAATTTAATAAATTCTAAATTTATTACAATAATTTCCAAAATTGCCCTCACCCATCTAATATCTATCTGATATACATTATTCATACATATATCCATGTATTCACACAAAGCATGTTATTTAATCAATCTAATCCAATTAATTAATCTTTGAATAAAGTGATCATCCAATGTTCAAACAAATATTTGATTTGCGCGAGTCCAACTCGTTTAAGAATAAGTTCTCAAAGTACGAATTCTTGAATTATATCGAACTACAATTTTAAATCTGATTTAATTTGTATTCAATACTAATTCTATATTTAATTCCAAATTAAATAATTACACTTTTAATATGTCTTTTACGACTTAGATTCTAAATCTAATCTTAATGGGTCTCAAAGCCCAATTAACATCCAATGTCAATTTAATTAAAGTCCAATGGGCTTTTAATTAATTTCTTAAGGCATGGACTTTGGCAACCAAAGCCCAATAAGGAATCACCATTTGCCACAAAATTAATTTTGGCCCATTAGGACCAATTAAATTTTAAAAGGCCTATTTATTATATTTGGACTTAATGGAATGGTTTTAGGCCCAATTTGGATCCAATCCAATTTTCCTAAACCAACTTGGCCCAACCAAGCCCATTAGGCCCAAATACAACAATTTTAGCCCAATTCCAAATTAAGCCTAAATTAATTAAATTCTAATATTCAAAATTTCACAATTTAATTAATTAAATTGTATAGCCATAATTAATTATTTAAATTAACATTTCCAAAATACCAATTTACATAATTAATCATGCTTTATTATTTTCAATACATGTCCAACATTATTGAAACAAAATCAAGTCATTACATGCTATTATAGTCACGACAATATGAGATTTTTATATCTGATTTTGATTTCAATCCAATTAAATCACAAATCAATATATATCATGTATTTAAACACATCCAATGGTCTAAAAAAACAAAAATTGCCATGATCTACAAAGGGTTATACATTCGGCCAAGCCCTCAAATTTGGGGAAAATTAATCCAATTAATTTTTCATAAAATTGATCATGCATAACTCTAAGTTAACATTATCTAAGCATACTCAAACAAACAATTTGATTAAATAATGCTCAAATAAAAAATACCCAAATTTTAGATTAAGAACCATAATGCGTCATCCTGGCTCTGAACTATAGTCCAGGTCCACGAACCTATACCGTCATCCTGGCTCTGAAACTAGGATCTAGGGGAGTTACGTATCGCCGTCCCCCCAGTCCTCTACATGTGCACATGTCCTCTGAATCTGTCAATTTCATAATGTCTCAAGTTGCATACTGGGGTGAGTTCTTACCTCATGCCTCCAAAATCATAAAAACTCAAACTTTGAATTTCAAATCTATACAAAATATTTTCTGGAAAACAGTTTCTTTCTCAAATATAATTTTTTATAAAATAACTGTAAATAAATTCTTCTAACGCCATAAAGCGTGAAAATATAAGTCTGAAATAATGATAACGAAATAAAAGTCAGTTTAAAGGAAAAGTGTCCACTCACTGGTTTGAAGTCTGGCTAGGTTTCTTTTACGTCGCTGGGGGCGAGCGCGGCTACTGTCGAGTATCTATAAAGAATATACAGAGTTAGAATTAACAGTTATAAAATACGGTCCATAATTGCATAAATTTCCCTAATCTAATTGGACTATCCAATTAGAACCTCTTTATCCCTCGAATGAATTTGTAAAATAACATCCTGACTTCTGATTATGCGTTCATTCCTTTAAAAAAATTATGCTTACTGTTCGTCGGGTCGCGACGCAGCACAACCTGCGCATCGCTGTTTTTCTAGGCAGATCCTGCCTATTTGTGATTGGCTCACAACTCCAATTCCATACAATCTCATATAAAATACTACATCCACATTTAATTTACCATTTCTAACATCCAACATCATCAATCTTCATCATTCCAACCAAATTTACAAACTTGAAAAACTAATCTAAAGTTACTCAAAATACCCATTTCTTCAACCTAACATCATCCTCACCAACTCAACAACATTATCCAAACTCACTCCATATCAAAGCTTCCATACAACAAACCAATACATAATCCAACAATTAACATCAATTTCACACATTATAAATTACCATATTATCATCATTAACTACACATTAAACCTTAAAATCCATAATTCTTAATTCAACTTTTAAACTTTTCCAAACCCAAACATTTAACTCCATGTTGTGATATTTTATATCGTACCGCAAGTGTACGGTGTCAAATTTTTGTATAAATGAGTGAAAGAGTGTCGAACCCACAGGGGTTGCGTTTACTCACACTAATACTACAATTGATAATCCTAACTTTATTTAGAAAACAAATAATAAAGATTTAAATAAATAAATATAAAAATAATTATATAGGAGGAACTAATACGATAGAGATTCTAGATCTTGAGTTCACCTAGTTGTCGCCTATGTATTTGTCATGCCAATTAATCTTTGTTCAGTTATATTATTTATAAGTCAAGATTCCGAAAATATCCACTCCATATCTTGAGCATCGGTGAAAATATCATCAACTATAGACTTCGATATCTCTATAAAAATCTAGTAGTTAACAACTCATTACACTTTGTGATTCTATATTAACGACTTCAAAGGAACTTATATATTCTCTCTCTCGAACTCTATAAAACTCTTAGGTTATATTCTCTAGATCTATTCAAAATCCCCTCTCTCGAGTGATAGATTCTAAATATATATCATCATATTTGTGGCCAGCAAATAAAAAGCATTAAACTCAAAAGAATATAAATAAACTGAATAAAATTTCATAACAAAATTGACAATTAAAACAAAGGTTCAAGCATCAGTTGCATCATTCTCCAAAATTAAGGAGTTTAGTTCATGACAATAGATAAAAACAATGAGAACAAGGTCATGAATCTAATGGAAATCATTAGAGTTCTAAGAAAGAAACAAGAAGATAAAACTCGAATTGAATCTCTTCCTCTTCGGACGTCACCGCATTCGTCTCTTCTTGTCGCTCTTCAATCATCCTCCTTGGATCTCTCTAAAATATGTATTTTGGTGTTTTGTGCTGTGTATTAGCCTTATCTTTGAGTTTTAGATGAACTAATGTATTTATAATAGAGCCTTGAGGTCATTAAACATCTAAAAAACCCTAAAATCTTGTTTCTGGTGCGCGCGGGGCACTGCAGCGCTTGTAGATTGGCGCCGCGGCGCCAAAACCCCTGGATTTTGTCTGGAACGCATAGATCTTTTTGATTAGATGCAATTTGAAATATTATGGGTCTCATAACTCTTTCTAGATCAAACGTTATAGCCTTTTTAAATGCAGTGCGCAGTTGATGCTGGTTTTGCCTATTCTTGAGTCTGATGCTCCCAATAGGTCCCGAAACACGCTTATTTGCTCCATTCTTGATGTTCTAATGCTTCCCACAAACATGACATAAAATAAATATAAATGACACTAAATGACTCGAACCATAACAAAATAATAGGCTAAGGATGCCGGAATAAGTGGGTATAAACCACACTTATCAAAAACCCCCAAACTTAAGATTTTGCTAGTCCCGAGCAAAAGAAAAAATAAAAACTAAATACAAATAAACAAATAAAAATAACTAAATTAACTAAGCCACTTTCGTAGGGAACACGATTACATTTAGCGTATGCAACAAGCCTTTAAACCCTTATGCGGCCCTAGTGGACGAGTTATAGTCTCGTGAGGGCTTACAGCGACAATACTTTTTTTTTTTTTTAGTTATATTATTTATAAGTCAAGATTCCGAAAATATCCACTCCATATCTTGAGCATCGTGAAAATATCATCAACTATAGACTTCGATATCTCTATAAAAATGTAGTAGTTAACAACTCATTACACTTTGTGATTCTATATTAACGACTTCAAAGGAACTTATATATTCTCTCGAACTCTATAAAACTCTTAGGTTATATTCTCTAGATCTATTCAAAATCCCCTCTCTCGAGTGATAGATTCTAAATATATATCATCATATTTGTGGCCAGCAAATAAAAAGCATTAAACTCAAAAGAATATAAATAAACTGAATAAAATTTCATAACAAAATTGACAATTAAAACAAAGGTTCAAGCATCAGTTGCATCATTCTCCAAAATTAAGGAGTTTAGTTCATGACAATAGATAAAACAATGAGAACAAGGTCATGAATCTAATGGAAATCATTAGAGTTCTAAGAAAGAAACAAGAAGATAAAACTCGAATTGAATCTCTTCCTCTTCGGACGTCACCGCATTCGTCTCTTCTTGTCGCTCTTCAATCATCCTCCTTGGATCTCTCTAAAATATGTATTTTGGTGTTTTGTGCTGTGTATTATCCTCATCTTTGAGTTTTAGACGAACTAATGTATTTATAATAGAGCCTTGTGGTCATTAAACATCTAAAAAACCCTAAAATCTTGTTTCTGGTGCGCGCGGGGCGCTGCGGCGCTTGCAGATTGGCGCCGCGGCACCAACGCCCCTGGATTTTGTATGGAACGCATAGAGCGCTTTGAGTAGATGTAATTTGATATATTATGGGTCTCATAAATCTTTCTAGATCAAAAATTATAGCCTTTTTAAATTCAGTGCGCAATTGATGCTGGTTTTGCCTGTTCTTGAGTCCGATACTCCCAATAGGTCCCGAAACACGCTTATTTGCTCCATTCTTGATGTTCTAATGCTTCCTACAAACAAGACAAAAAATAAAATATAAATGACACTAAATGACTCAAACCATAACAAAATAAAAGGCTAAAGATGCTGGAATAAGTGGGTATAAACCACACTTATCAAACACCCCCAAACTTAATTTTTTGCTAGTCACGAGCAAAAGAAAAAATAAATACTAAATACAAATAAACAAATAAAAATAACTAAATTAACTAAGCCACTTTCGTAGGGATCACGATTGCATTTAGTGTATGCAACAAGCCTTTAAACCCCTAGGCGGCCCTAGTGGACGAGTTATAGTCTCGTGAGGGCTTACATCGACGATACCCACAAACGTCATTCACACACAATCATGCAAAAATATAAAACAAATAAAAAGCAACTAAAATAATCCCGATAGTTATGCATAAAATAGTCCTCAAATAGTGCTTATCAATGAAATAAGAGAATCTTCAAAGTACTCAACTGCGACTCAAATCTAAGTTCTTGAATAAACCATCTAAACTATCAATTAATTAAACATACACATATGCGCACATATCACATAACACAACTCATAGTACGATTTCACATACGTAAATACATACATGACACACACTCCAAGTCATCATTCAAATACTCATATATATACATATATCTCAAATATATGAACACACACCTCTCTTCGAATTCGAGTACTATACCATATAACAGTCCTCATGTCTTTTGCTTATCGATCAAACATATTTGGTTTCCAGAATTCATATTAGGAAACATTCATGGCATAGAAACTTACTAGTTAAGACATATATATTCATAAAACACATCATGTCCCTCACGTACCTTAACCATTCAGGAAAAGCTTAGTTTATATCAATGTCTCATCACACTTATTCACCCAAACACCACACAGATAAATCGCATGTATCAGTTAATAACGAACTTATCCAAATTATGTACATATACACATTCTTATACAAATTCAGAAACCATATATATATATATATATATATATATATATGCAATTTCGTATATTCATACTCATATATTTGCTTATACATATACATATTCAATACAGGTTCATACAGTTATATTCCTGAACACATACATATAGACATCAAGCTCATCGAATATTTCATTTCATATCACACCAATAACCAAAATCCATACTTGTGGTGGACGATTAACTTAACTATACACAATCTTGAACTATGTTCTCAAAAGCATCTCTTAATTATCTTTGTCATATCCTAAACACTTCAGTCCTCTCTATATATGTACATATTTTAAACACAAATCAACAAAGTAAGTATTCATCGCATGAGTTACTTACCTAGCTTCGCAAGCACTCTATGTCCTAATCAAATCTGTCAAAATAAATGTCGAAACGTCGTCAGAATCGCAACTTACAGAAAACTTGACTTAACTTTGAAAAAATCCCGGATCTTTTCGAGACAACCAAAACACACCTGATTTCAACGTTTTTAGTTCTAATAATCTTAAAACATCATTAAAAACTAATTTAATTCATTAGTTAACTTAAATCCTGGGTTTACGCATTTTTAGAAAATCTTCTGATAAATTTTCTGCAAACGTTAAGGAAAGGTCCTGAACCCTCCTAACCTACCCGGATTTATCCAAACATTATCATATTATCATATATAACTCATAACTATCATTACAATCAAAAATACATCAATACACACAAAATCCACTTTTATCGAAAACTTGAATATTCTATCGGATCGATCCAACTCGTTCTATTTTCACTCGGATTCTACCAAATACATATATTTAATATAAATATACTCAAAAAAATTTAATTTATATTAATATGCAATTCTACGAAGCTATTGGATACAGCCAAACATTTAGCGGCAAACTTGAAATTAATGGATTTTTACCGGGAGATCTTACTGAGATTTCGAGGGCATATACGAACTCCAAATGATCCCATGAACTTGATGGAATCAATGAAATTCTGATTGGAGTTACAGTTCATTCGTGGGTCACTATTCATCATTGCTTTCTTCCTTATTTTACGTGCAACCGAGCACGGAACAGAAAATCCATCACCGGCAACTTGTAGTACTCTCCAAGAGCTTCGATTTAACGGGTGACTTTGGCCGTGAAATGAAAAAATGGGACGGGATCGAAAAATCCAAGCTCGCGTGAATCTCCTATTCCTTTCGCCGTTGCCAGCATCCTAGGGGATGCCACCACAAGGTGGAGGGGTGTGATGAAAACCTGCCTAGAGTAAAGCCAAGCAAACCCATAAAAGATTTTTATCCATGCAACTCCTGTGAACCCCGCGGAAATAAAACCCGTGAAACCCACAAAAGATTGTTATAAGCGCCCAGGAAAGCACAACGAGGTTTGAAGATTAGAAACCTGTGAAGAACAAAGCCTCACGAACCCCTAATTGCTTGAAACGCCACAAAGTACAGTAACCTCCTTTGATAAGTTTTGAAGAGAATCCATTCTTCCATGGTTATCCATCAACGGCCTCACCATCAATGTGCCTAACGGCAATATTCATTTTTTGGGCTAAAACATTCATGCATTTTATTAATGACAGGATTGCTTAAATAATACAATGGAAACCCTAATTTTAATATGTAAAAAATCAAAAATAACCCTAGGTAATAATCTTCATTACAAATAAAATATTGGCCCCCAAACATTTGGCCCACTCTAGAATAAATCCCAACATTAAAACCTAGAGCCCCTAACAGTCAGCCCACTCTAAAATAAACACTAACATTAACCCTCTCTGGGAGGCCTTCAATTGTATATCTTAAACCCCTTAATTGCCAAATAACGTGTATGGATTAGTGGGCTTATTCCTTGAATGTGTGGATCCATGCTTCGAGGATTGTTTCTTAACGCTCCATGTATCATATCAGGGTGGCCGATGCAACCTCCTGTCTGGTCGCATCGGCCGGCGGGCCACTGGCGCGACCAAGGCTACCAATGATGAAATTTGGGGATAGGGGTACATGTGTGAGATGTGGAGTGATTATGTAATTTTCATAATTCCTTGAAACTTAGAGGTATATATAGAAAAAATTTCAAAAATTACAATCTAACCCGCGAAATCACAATCAAATCCCTACCATGGGGCTTTCACGGAAATTTATATTTTTGAATCCTTTCGGATGTAAATTACAAAAAGTGTTCAACACAAAAATTATTCATCTCAGAGAAACGAGTCTGATGGTTCAAGAATCAGCTCAATCGGAGTTCATTTTCTATTTTTATAGCTGAAACAATAAACTTTTACGTGTTTAATAATATAAATAAAAATCGTGTAACCGGTCATTGAAACCATATATTTTCCAATATGATGAAACTTCACTTTAAAACGTTCCGGCCTATTTTCCAACACATATATTCTTATTTTCGAATACCATCACATTTTAAATCATTAACTTTAACTCGAAAACCTTCCAGCACTGTTCCGAAATACTCAGGATATTACATAAAATAACCAGATTACCCTTTAAAGGCAAAGGACTATATGCGATCGAGTTATTGAAGCTAATACATTTTGATGTGTGTGGTCCTATGTCAATTCAAGTAATGGGTTGGTTTTTTATTTCATTACATTTATTGAAGATTGCTCATGATAGGAGTATGTGTACCTAATGAAGTATATATTTGTAGCCTCTGAGAAATTCAAAGATTTCAAAGTGGAGTAGAGAAACAACTTGGAAAAAATATTAAAACATTATGTTTTTGACCGATGTGGATAATACTTAAGCCAAGGGATATTATTTTAAGGCTGAATGCATTGTTCCTCAATTGACTCTTCCAAGAATACCACGATACAATAGTGTCTCAAAAGATAAATCGAATATTGTAAGATGTGGTTTGATCAATGATGTCAAGCATCAACCTTCTTTATCATTTTGAGGACGCCTTTCTCCTTAATGTTTTCCATCTAAAACTGTCAATGACACTCCATATGAATTATGGACTGGTAAACTTCCAAGTCATAATTTTATGAGAGTTTCAAGATGTCATAATTTTACTCTACAACATAAGTGAAAAAAAATATTTTATATCACAATATGCTACATTTCTAAAAGAATACTTTATTTTATGAAAGGTTAGTGGGAGTAGATTTGAACTTGATGAAGCTCAATAAACACAAGTAAACATTAAATCTTATGGGGCTCCCAAAAGGGTATCAACATAACATCCACAAGGTGAAGAAATCCGTAGAACTAGTAGGGAACACCATAAACCTCAAAGATATGATTTTCTTATGGATGAGGAACATGTTAAAGTCATTAAACATGATGATCCCACTAATTACCAAGAGGTAATGACTGACATCGACTCTAGCGAATGGCATGTTGCCATGAAATCTAAAATGGACTCAATGGTTGAAAAAAAAAATGGGTACTTGGTTTCAGCTATTGGGGTGAAACCCATAGGATGCAAATGGCTCTTCAAAATGAAGACTGATGCTGATGGCAACACACAAACCTATAAAATTAGGTTGGAAGATATATTTTCACATATTGCCATGGTTAAGTCTACTAGGATTTTACTTGCTGCCTTGAAAGACTTTGATTTGCTTCCTTTATTCGGTCATCTGGATCGGGTTAAAGGACTACTTCCGTAAAGCCAACGCCTTACCTAAATAGGTAGCTCCCCTTCCCTTATAGTCGACTCATTCTACTTCTTTTCATTCTATTCTAGCTTGACTTCTTCTTACATCTTCCGCAGCAACCTTCTATAGTATAGTAAGTTAAGTCGTTTCATAGTCCCCGACCCCGTACATCCGTAACAGTCACAATGGTGTTGTTGAAACTTGCTTGAACATGAATAACCCCCTTTGGTATTCGACGTCCGCTATAGCTGCATAATTAGATTACGAGATTTAGTATATGGATGTCAAGACTTCATTCCTTAATGGAAACCTTCAAGAGGATGTGTATATGATACAACCTGAATGATTCACATCTACGGATTCTCCTAATAAAATATGCAAGCTAATGAGATCAATACATGGATTGAAACAAGCTTTAAAGTGTTGGAACATTTGAATTTGGAATTTTACTTTATCAAAAACAAAGGTGAACCTCGTGTTTACAAGAAAGTTAGTT